>JANIJG010012950.1:36925-65366 GCA_024611175.1 Megaceryle torquata | reverse complement strand
TTTGCTGAAGATATACAATGCCAGCAAATTTTTCTCAAGCTAACAATACATACTTCATAAGTACTGAAATGGCTAACTGCAAGAAAAAACAAAACAAAACAAAACAAAAAAACAGGTTTCTGATAGCCTATTATGTTGTCATGCAAGCAAAATATACACTAAGAAATTATTGCAGTTAAAAAGGTAAGGAACTGAATGTTTGGGAGGGTTTTTTTATAGTTTGGGGTGTTTTTGTACACTTATGTATGCAACAGCTTCCAAGAGCTGGCTGTCTAGATGTTCTGCTAAACAGACTTGTAAAACTCATCGAGCATGCCACTTTTTCACATCAGTATTGTAGACATTTCCTTACTAATAGTAAGAGGATATCAGGAAACTTTTTTTGGTTTTTTAATATTTTGCGCTATTAAATATGGTAGCCACAGACTGAAATTCATCTTGCATTTTGATATTTTCTGAGACAACCTGCAAAAGTGATTAGTCTCAGAGACACAAAACTATTTAAATGTATTATTCCACTGAGATACTGGAATAGTGGAATATACTGGTATATAGGCAAGTTTTCATCTTTCAAAGGCAATACTGCAGTCAGTTACAGAGGAACTCATTAGGACATCATAGAGAGTTTTGTGCATGGACATAATAATCAAATGCAATTTATTAATTGAACATTCATTTATGCACACCACTAACTTCAAGGTGGAATTTCCTTACTTCTGGTGGGACAATATTATTTCAGTGATGAAATTTGAATTTCCATTAATTATAGCAAGGGCCATCAGCTGACATTTTCATAACGGGTGGTATAGTGCCCTGTGAAATCTAATACAACGCAGAACAGGTTTTGACAATGGGCATCTTTGAACTATTTTGCACTGTTTTCTCCTCAGATTAGAGTGTAGAATGCTAACAGTGTAAATGTAATACAAATACTTCAGACATAAAGAAGCAAAAAATCCATGTCTTTATTTATTGGTCAGAAATAGATATGAGTGTAAACCACTTAGAGTAATTTGCAAAAGGGGCCTGAAAAACACTCTGTGAGCGGTAAAGTGGGATTTTTTTTTTTTAGCTAAAAATATATAACCTCCAAATTGAAAGACTGGATTTCTAAACACTGATATCTAATATGTTAAACAACAAAACATAACAAAATCTAGTCTGTCCTGAAATATATGTATTGACTTGAAGAAAAATACTGTGTCCCCCAAACAAACAAAGAAAAAATACCACACACAAAAAAAAAATCCCAAACCTAATAAACCTAATAATTCCACTTGGGAGTTTAAAAAAGAAAAAAACTGTGACTACCAGAACTATTGCTGAAATTGAGACCCTGCAGACAGTAATTAAGTACAGGTGTCTCTGACAATACATTCTCTACCTCTGCTCATAATTACATGAGGAAAATTCAGTATAAAATCAGCTAAAAAACCCAAAACAGTATGATGACTCATTATATATTCTGGCATGATGAGTTAAGAAAAGAGCTATCTGAAGGTATTCTAGGGACTGTAAAAAAATCGAAGGTAAGATTCACTTACATGTTATGTTGCCCTGAATGAACAGTGACATAGGGAAATATTCTAAAGCTTGTCACATATGCAAAAATATAGGCCACATCAAGGAAGCCCCCCTGCTGATATCACAGTAAAAAGCACTATTTGAAAGTGTAGTTTAGTCTAGACTTTTTTCTTCAAAGTAATATCCTATTCTAGCCCTTCTGTCTCACTTTCTGCAGACAGTTTTTATGTGAAGAGATAAGAACTAAGTAGGTGATGTATATATCCTGCTTCTACTACAATCTATTATTTACAGAGTAATATGTGATAGTAAATCCTAGTTTAGGGTATGAGCTTAAGTCATTTACAGTTAAGTTTAGGTAAGACATGGAGCAGCTAGTTCCCATAATCTCTGTTCAAGAGCATGGAAAGAAACAGTGTAAAAATAGCATTGTCCCTACAAGAAAGAACTGGGCAGACTGTCTGATACATCTCTCTTGCTGTTAAATTCCAGAAGAGAAACATCTTAACATGATTTTGTACCTACCAACATTACAATAAATAGAAATAAGGAAACAAGAATTTGGGCAGCTTCAGTAACTGATGTCAGGATCACCTGGATCTTCCTGACATATCTTGTCATAGAAAAGGTAGGCAAAGTTATAATTTTGTGTGAGCTTCTATCACTATAAGAAAATGGTGTTGAAGTCATTAGATGAGAAACAGTGGTCATGAACAGCAATCATGTCACAAGTTCTTACATGAATTTGTCACCCTATATAGACTTATTGCAGAGCAGTCAGTGAAATGGGTGGGAAGTAAGAGATGCTGATTTAGTTTAACAAGGTCATGAAAGAACTGTACATTGCAACAGTGAAGCCCAGGGACAAAAATGAACAGGACAAGTGCATGCTTATGGTGACATTATGGTGATAGTGCCAGTACCTCAGGAGACCTCTGCAGGTCCAAGGAGAAATTCTTCAAGAACTGACCATCAGTTACAGGCTGTGCTGGCCTGCTTATGAGCAGTGTGGTATGTTAACATTGGCTTAAGCATTATATAATGTATTGGCAGGGACAATGTGCTATTAAAGACACTGGCATTGGGCTGAATTCCAGTAACACATAACATCAGTTGCCTGAATCCTGTATTTAGTATAGTGTCACTTGAGATGCCCTGATTTACCCCAAATCAATGTGACTGATACGATGAAAGACTTAGATAAGACTCATGTCCTTCTGGAATGGCAGCTGGAGGACAGATGTAATGCCCTAGGGTATTGCTGGTGGAGTTAGATGTCCTTAGAGAGTCAATCTAAGAAGGAGCAAAGTTTTAAAGAGGCACTTCTATTTCAAAGAACATTTACAAACACTCAGAGCAGTGGGTGTTTACTGAATATACTGCTGCTGGCATTCTTAGCCACAAGCACTAACTTTTCTAAGAGAAACTGAAAAGCCTGCGAGCTGCTACAGGGTATTACTGCATGAGGCTAAAGAGCACCTATATATTTTATCAAAGAGACATGCAGCAGTGTTCAGAATTAATTCTTTTTCTGTTATATACTCAAGGAAAATCACACAGAGTTATTATTATGAAAGAACTGTATGTGGAAAGTTATACGATCATACTCAGTTTTTGTAAGGAAAATATTGCCACTCCATGTTTCTGTAGTAAAAAGAGTGGGTTTAAATGTGCTGAATATAATAGCTGGTATTTTTCCTGATAGTTTTTTATTAAGCTTTTGATTAGATGAAGATAAAATGTTAAAATGCTAAGTATTCGCAGTTTTGTGCAAGATCCAACACATCGGCTTAACCAACAATGCCATGATATACATACGGTACTTACAATGTTAAAAAGCTATGCTCTGCTTGTGATCTGCTCTAAAATGAAGGGCAAGTTGTCTGCAAAAAAATAAAGAAATCAAAGCCCTATTTTTTTCAGTCCAAGAACTTCAGACAGACCAATTGCCAAAATATGTGAAGAATTTGCATAAATTAAGTTTTACCCATTTCACCTGCAAGAAGGCTTAACATTTCTTTTTTTTTCCCCTAAGCATCCTATGACTGACCCAAAACAGAATGTGTATTCAGTGTCTAAGTTGTCCCTGGAACCTGATTATTTTGGAATCTTTCTACAGGTCTAAAGACCTAACTGTAAATACAGTAATTTACTCCCTATACAATTTTTTCCTTTTCCAGTTTTATCCACTGTCTGATAAAGGTGTCACAGCTCAAATATTGCCTAATTTATTTTATCTACAGCAGTATTGTCATGATTTAAACCCAGATGGCAGCCAAACACCACACAGCCACTCGCTTACCCTCCCCCATCCTGGGTAAGAAGGGAAAGAATTGGAGGGGTAGAAGTAAGAAGACTCATAAAAATAATTTAATAACTGAAATAAAAATAAATTAAAATAATGGCAAAGTTATTATAATAATAGTAACAATAGAATATCCAAAGTAATGCACAATGCAATTACTCACCACCTATCAACCTAGGAGCAGCCTGTTCCTGACTAACAATCCCAGAGGAGAAAATCCCAAAACTGCAATCTTGGGAGAGAACCCAGAAGAACAGTATGAGCCAATCTCCCAGATAACTCTCATTTATATAATGAGCATCACGTTGTACGATATGGAAAATTCCATTCATCAGTTTGGGTCCATTGCTCTGGCTATGCTCCCTCACAGCTTCTGGTGCACCTGCATACTAGCAAGACATGGGAAATTGAAGTCTTGATTTCTTAGCAACAACTGAAAACATCAGTATATGATCACCATTCTTCTCATATCAAATCCCATACACAATCCAAAATACAGCACTATTCTAGCTACTTAGAAGCAAGCTACTAAGAAGAAAAGAATTATCTCTCTCCCAGTTGAAAGTAAGACAAGTATATATTTTATTAGATTCATTTTTTGGGTAACAGTTTTAAACCTTAAATGTAACTCCAGGTGGGATCCAATAGAGTAAATGTGACTAGCCCCATGTTTCTCTTTAGCTAGAGGACTGGCTGCAACTGTTAGGAGAGCTGTCAATCTCTTCCTAATACATTCACATCCTTTGGAGGAAAGCACAGGCCAAAGGGGAAAACCCAGAAAGGAATACTTGTGAAGCTGATTATAAAGAAGGCTGAGTGCTAGTCAAAGGTACAGTTCCAACAGAGTCTGATTAACATTCTCCTGTAAAATAAGGACCAGAGAGTAGGCCATTAATTTTACAGCTATTTTTTCCCACTGCTTGGTTTTTCATAAGTTGGACTTCCTTCCAGGCTAATTAACCACTAAACATTTTACAAGCAATCCAAGTGCGGAAGCAGTAAAAGATGAATTGCACTTATGAAGTAATTGACAAAGGGTATGTTGGGCCTTTTAAGCAATGATATTGTGCATCTTAATACAGGAAAAAAGGATCCTTTGTACTGCAGTTTGATAGGTCATTAGTTAATCCTCAGAATTTGCAGAAGATAATAATGACTCAAGGCTAAAATGAACCCACCTAGATTGAGGTGGGGAGCCCTACCTCAAACATCTCCAGAGAAAACACTTAATGTTTGTGTCTTGACATTATCAAAATACCCCGTGTGTTATCTTAGATTAATTCCCTGGCTATTTTATTTTCTTTTGACAGCAAAGTCAGAGCTGACAAACCAAGGCAGTTCTCAAGGAAATTCAATTACTGAAGTGTCTGACAGCTTGCTTTGCTGCTTCTAACTAAAGTTTTGAAAGTTACATGCTGCATGTATAATATTGTTTTCACTACAAAGGAATAGATTTGCATTTTCTAGGGGGAAAATCATTTTAAAGCTGTAGGAGTCTAATGATAAAAGATAAAAAATGAAATGCTGAAATTCCTATTTTGCAAAGAAATGAAGTAAGTTGAGTGGCTGCCACATGAAACCAGGAAAACACTGTGTTTTCTTAAAAGCAGAATTTACTTGCCTTCCTTGTAAATGAGCCAAAGTCAGTCAATCTGAACAGTACATGCATATATCATTTTCTAATTAGTCCATATGATGCAATATGCAGTTGTTAATAAACTTTTCAGTAACAAGGAATATTTTACTTGTACCTTTCTTGGCATCAATAACCTGAGCTCTGGGTCCTGTGTAGTGGCATCTCTGTGTCTGTCATTTTATTATTTTTAGAGAAGGGAAAATGCTGAAAAACATCTTGGTCACTGCACTTGCTTAAAAGCAGGTCAGACCACTTTTGCCCTCTGTTAAACTCATCCTTTTCCTTTTCTTCTCCAGAAATTTGCAAACAGATAAATGGCACATCTTAAAATAATAAATGCTTTCTCAAAGACTTACGCTGTCAGTCACCTCCAGCTATCATATAGAAAGTGCATAGGCAGAACCAGACTCTGAAATTAGACCTTAGGCTGTCTTGAGGTTGCCAAGTCCAAAGTTGTGATCCAACAGCTTCAGGAACATCTTAAATTCATGGACTGTGTTCCTAACTGTTACGAAAGACTTCTTAGCATTTGCCATTTCAAATCTGACAAAGTGCCCCAGTTTGGCACGAATTTCTTGTAAATCATGAAATTGTTGCCTACGTCTTAAGTGCTTATTTGCTGGATATGTATGCTCCTGGGAAGAAATAATTTCAGCCTAATCAATCTGTAGGTTAAACTACTGTTGAGGAAGAAGAGAGGTACAGTGGGAGGTGGTACCATCTATTGTGCCAAAGGGAAATGTATTTTTAAAAAGGAAAGAGAGTTATGAGATATATAGATTTTTATTTTTTTTTTTCTTTCCCACAAGGCTATTTATTCAGTTTGTGTGCAATTGTCATTGGATTAAAAACAAACAAGTTCCCTCTCACTCAGCTCAGAACCATAAGTAACTGTAGCAGGACCTGTAGCAGTTACTGTAGTAGTAGCAGTAGCTCTTGCCTATTCTAATGCTGCACTGCATCTTGCATTACTGTCACATAGCAGCATGGATTCAACCAGAGGAGAAAAAAAATCTTTCCCTAATAATATGGTTTACATAATGCTTAGTGCATTGGCATATAGCTCCTCTTGACTGGAATTAGTATCTACAATTTACCACTGAAAAAATAGATCAGGGTTGGTGGTTTAGGCTGTGGCAGTTTAAAAATGTAGCCTTTGCTTCACTACTATCACTCCCGCTTTATATCCAAAAATTCTATTACAGAAAATGGGCTTATGCCAGCATAAAATTAAAATAACACAATGATGAATAATCCCCAGCTTTCAGCAAAAATAGGTCTGTGTAAAGAAACAAGTTGTAAACCTTCCCAGCATGCAAAGCGCCTCCAGAAATCGTTCTTTAGATTGCCTGGATCACCAATACAGTTTAAATGCATATTTGTGGTTACTGAATCATTATATATGGAGTGCAGACCTCTTTCACTAAAGCTAAATTACAGTAACTACTGTAACATAACTACTCCCACATCCTTTTTTTGGCCAGACTGTTAATGTCAGAAATAACTTTAAAAATCATTATTCTGAGTGAACAAATGTGATAGAGCTCCAGAGGAACACCTACAAAGGATCTCACAAAAAATCAGACTTCCAAATCCATTTTCAAAGGTCACACAAACAATTCAAGAGCCTTTTGGATTTAGGCTCTTATGTGCTGATGTGTTATCTGATAATGAAAGTAAAGTGTTTTCGGAAAGTTTTACCCAAGGACAAAATATTACTATCCCAGAGAGAGAAATTCAGACCATAGGCACCATAACAGAGCAGGATCCCCTAATTTGTAGCATTAATAGATTAGCTTCAGGCATCAGTTTACAACATGTGTATTAGCTCACTCCACCACAAAGTAGCACATGTGAATATAGGTTTTAATAGATGGACGTACCTTTCTCAAAATTTGGACTTGGAGAATTTAATTCCATTTCATTTCACTCATTCTATTAAGTCAGTTAAACAATCAGCAGACCTTTGGGCTGAATTCGAGCTAGTGACCTTTGCTATTTCTGCACTGCAGCTTAAACATTCATATACAGGATGACTTCCACCAGTTGAAAACAAGAGTGTATCAGTGGTTTCCCAAAGATTAACCCAGTATTTTAATAGGTCTGGATAGATGCAGTGAACTGCACCGCACCGTTTGCAGAGCTGGACCTGCAGCTATAATGTAACCTGCAATTGTGATAGATTATAATTAGATTAGATATACTATAAAAGCATAATTCACGTCTACAGCTACACTGCGGCCAGTTCCTTAGAGATAAAAAGCAATATACTCATGTATCACCTCTGGGAATTGTCTAGTCTCCCTTTTTTGATATTGAAAATTCTTGCTGGAAGTGCATTATGTTATAGGACTTGGACACAAGAACCAGCAATATAATTTTGGTATCAACTTTTGGTATCAATTTTTGGTATCAACTAAAACAGTGCTTCAGAAAATCTGTATGTGACACCTAATACTTCAAAGGATTTGGCTGTTTTATACAAATTCAATACACTATTTTAAAGGTTTGTGATAATGATTTTGACAGATTGTTACACACGCTCAGTGTGTTTGACTATGGCAAGGATTAAATAAATTGTGCTTTAAGGATTTAAGGTTGAGAGGAAAGGATTTGGCTATGTAAATTGAGGTCTAGGAGGTCTTTGGTTCATTACACATGTCTTCAGGGTCTTATATCACCTTCACTCTGAGAAGACTGCTATGTATAGTTTCAGATGCATAGGATTACATAAAACAAAACTCAAGAGAGTTATTAAGCAGCAATTAAATTAGTTTTGCAATTAAATCTAAAAAATAAACATAGTTTTTTTGGAGTCTAGACCAGCAGTTTACATGAACAGAAAAGGAAAATGAAGGATTTGCTATAGATTCAGTTAACCCTTGGCACAAATAATTGAATTTCCCAATATGAATTCCTCTTGTGGTAATAGATGTATTCAGAAATATTTCTCAGATGTACTCTTAAATATTTCAATTATATTTGTCTAGGAAAAAATATGTATAAATTACCTATATTATAATAAGAAAAAAACTGACAGTCAGAAATTCATGAATGATGTCCTTTGGGTATCAACTAATAATACTGCATCAATGACCTTGTTGCAGTAAAATCTCACTGTTTCAAAGTGTTGCAACTTGATTTTGTGAAATCTGACTGAATAAAAGCCAGACCCAAGAGGAAGGACGAAAAAAATGTCATGTCTAAGAGATAACAACCAACATTCTTAAAAATGCTTATTAATTTTCAGCATTACAGTCTAAGATAACATTTTCCGCATGTTCTAATACGTGCTTATTTTTCTCTTCAGACTCCTTGAAAAGCCTTTAGTTTTCTTCTTTTCTCAGATTTTCTCAGACACCTAGAGATCTTGGAAGTATTAATCAAGCAACGGAAAATAAACTGATACTTTATACAATGTCACATCAACAAAAAGTAATTTCTATATTATTTAATTCCACATTAATAGAAACATACAACAGTTGAGACAGAAAATAGTATAAGATTGTCATGGTACTTTGAACAGCCATGGTTTATAGGCACCTTCTTCTGTCCTCACATGTATGGAAGAGTATCTCACTAACCAAGCAAAACTTACACATAAAGATTTACCCAGAGAAATCACCCAGTTTCTGAACTTATGCTTTTATGGCTGTATTTGGCTAAACAGAAAAAATAGATAACAGTATAACTTTTGCTGAATTTTTCTTCAGTAATATTTCATTAATAACCATATATTCAATATATAAATGTTAATTAAATCTCATTTACTGTGTTTATTATCACTTGAAGGTTTTTCTGATATGAGTATATTAGCATCATCCTTGTCTGAAAGAATCAAGAGACAGTCTATGCAGTGAGTCAAATAAAGAGTAAGATAGGAGATATGATTTATAACAGAAATAAAATAACTGAAATAATATAATACAATACCTCAGTCTGAGTTACTATGTAAATATTGACATTAAGGTGCATACTATGGTCTGTATTTTGGTTTGCTTGTTCCTCAGTCCTGTCCATAATTATAAACCTGTTTAGGTGAGAATTATGTGGGACATTACACCTAAATTGGCTCCCCACAGTACTGAATAAAGGCCAGGCTGGTGGCAGATTATTTCTGTGGGATACAGCCATATCTACCAGACTGTGCACAGTCCACCAGTGCCTTGTCACTGTTCATGTCTAGCTCAATGCCTACATTCTCCCACTGCCCTCTGTGGAAAAGTCATAGAACAGAGAGATGTTCAGACAAGCTGAAAGCAAGAGAATAAGTTTCTATGTACCCACAAAAACAGTGGAAAAAATATTAAAAAATATTTAAGAAGAAAGCAATCCCAAAAAACCTATGGGTCTTAAATGTGCATGAAATCACCAGCCTGGACACATGAGGGTAGCTTTACAGAGCAGTCACTATATGAGAAGCCTGAAAATCTGGTCTAGTTCTTGTGCAAATACACAGCCTGAAAAAAGTCATTTCCTTCTGATGTGGTAATACAGTGCAACACTCATTTGCTTTCGCAATGCATTGGCTCAAGCAAAGGCTGTAGAACTGCCAGACCGGGTGCACAGATTCCAGCACACTTGAATTCACATAGAAGCAGTCACCGCTTTCACTCTTCATCCTAATCAGCAGGAAAGTGGGGTGCAGTATCGTTGCATGTGTCCCCAAATATGGCCATACTGATACTTTCTATTTAAATGGAAGTGTATTGCCAGGTGTAAGCAGTGTGTCCTTATTTTGTATTTCTTATTGCATGAATGTCACTTTTCATAATTAATTTAGACCCTAGAATTTCATTATCAAGCCAAAGTGTATAGGAAATGTATGTTAATCTCTTATCTCAGTGGAATGGAAAATATGAAGTCATAAATGATCCTCATGCTTAATAAATAGTTATTACACATAATAAGAGGCCAGATTGCACCATTCTTCCTCATAATGCATGGCATCTTCATTTTCAAGTGGTTCTACTGAAATTAATATTGTTAGACAGAGAACAAGTTATGGCTCAAAATGAAGAAGCTAAAAAATATTTAAATTTGGTTTTTGGACAATAATCATAGAACTTCCTATAAAAATCCAGTAACACCCTACCCCTCCATCAACATGGCTCTATCTGGATGCATGTATAAAAATAGGAAGATGCAAGGTTATACAAGCTCTGAGTTACAGTCAGTGTGCTTCCACTTGTTTTCATAGACAACTGAGTGCAAAAAACATTACCCAGCTATGTATATTTGCAAGTATCCAAATCTGTTCTAAAGGTAGACTTGATAGCAGTGTTGAGCTATTTCTTTTACTTTTTTAATATTCAAAGTTAAATCTTTAAGTTCTTTTGCTGTTAAACACTGTTACTTTTTTAAAGCCCCCCCCCCTTTTTTTTTTCTTCTTTTCTCACTCTTTGCCACTTTATTTGGGCTCTTCTTTGTGCCTCACTGTTAGATTTTTTAAATATTTTCTTTCATCCCCAGAACCATTTGAGCCTGAAAGGACCTTTGCTGGGTCGTCTATCCATTTCATCCTTCCTGTGTCATATTCTTTTTTTTTTTTTTTAATTTGTTTGGTCCAAAACTATCTCTAATAGATGAGTAGCTGTTTCACCTTGAATACCTCTGGAGACAGTGATTCCTTAACATCCTTTGGCAGTTTGTTTCATTGTCTATCTATTTTTATAGTTTCAAAGTTTTTCATAATATTTAACCTACATTTTCCTTGCAACAACTCAAGCATATTACTCTGTCTTGGGTGACTAATGAGAATAATTTCCCTTGTCCCTTTACATATCTATAGAGAGCTATCATGCTTTTCCTAAGTCTTCTTTTCTTTAGCTTGAACATCCCACTTATCTTATTAACCTTTTTCTCCCTTCACAGATCTTACTTTCCAAACATTCTATCATTTTCTTGATCTTTCTTTTCTTCACTTCATGTCCCATTGCTCAAATGATAAAAGGAGAAGACAAAAGCCAAGGAAAACTGTAGGCAAGCTTTTGAAAACAAAGCACAAAATACGAATTTGTTTTAATTCATACTCAGAAATACAAGTACAAAGAATAAAATATCCAACTGAAAATCAACACTGGGGGGCTGATATGTGCACACATGCAGGCTGTGTGAATAATTGTATGACTGTTCAAATCCTTTGGAAAATAGCATAGCTGCATGTCAAGATCTAAAGGAAAAGGACCGAGATTTCAAAACAGAAATACAGACTCAAACAATCCCTTGCCTATTGAAATAATTTGTCCTTGCCTCAGCTGCAGGTCTCGTTTGATTTTTTTTTTTAAGTGATAGTTTTGATGCTTTTGCTTCACAGCACTACAAAACAAAGTAAAGACAACTTTCTAAAAGTAGTGAAGAACTAATTTAATCATGTCTGATATTAGGACAATGCAGCTTTGTTAGTGGTCAATCTTTAAGAATACAAGAGCTGGAATACCAGGTCAGAACAAAAGCCCACAGCAGTGCCCCTCCACTGGCCAGCAGCAGGTAAATATAAGAAGCAGAACATGTTGTACTGCCAGGTTCTGGGTGCTGAATGTTTTAACTCGGAAGAATTGAATTTAAAATGGGTTTATTGTTCAGTTTGACCTCTGTAATTGGTTTGTTCCCTTTTTCGTTGAGCTCATCCTTCTTTCTCCCTTGTGCAAAACTGACTTCCACAGGAACTCTGCTGGCACCATGTGAGTCAGTTTCAGTTAAAAACATTACCACTGATGATGTTTAACTTGCCAAGAGAGATGATAACTACCAATTTGAATCACCACGCTTCACTCAAGAAACAAAGGCGAGTTTTCTGTAACACAAACTGGGAGAGAAAGCAAACACATTGCAGTTCTTTGCTCTGTTTAGAATTATTTGGCAGGATTAATTTTCCTCTTTCCTTCTCCCTCCCTACCCCCCAACCTCCTTCAGTCCCCAGACGAGTCTCGTGTCAAAGACAGAAGAAACTGGAGTGTTATCACTACAGGGGACTCATCTAAAATGTAATTAAATTGCTCAACCAGAACTCTTATTACCATTTTCCTTCACAACTTCATCCAGAAAACACGAAGAGTGAACTGAAAGATAAAACATCAGAAACATCTCATAATGCTGTTACATTCTTATGCTAGATACTATTCCACTTATAGCTAAGGCATGTGTGAGGAAAGACCACTATTCAAGTACCACCACTCTTACTACAGGAGTCTTGAAAACTGCTGGGTCATTGCAACTATGTAGTAGTTTTCTCATCAAGTGCACCATGCTGGTGTCACAGTGCTGTAGTGGGTTATTAAAGTGAGACCAAAGACTTTTCTCCATGCTCTGGTGGTTTAGGACTAGACTGAACCCTGTGCCCAGTGGAAACGGTGGTTCAGTTCACATGAATAACTGCTCACTATGGCTTGCTAGGGGCTCATTATCTTTTCTAGAACTGTTAATGACAGGTGCATTACAAGAGAAATTTCAAATAATATCCTTTTTGGAATAAAAACTATGAACCACACACACACAGAGAAAAAAAATCGTTTAATATATTTCATTGATTTAGCTTTAGGAGAAAAACTTGAGCTGAGTTATTAGTGGATAGATTACACTTTCAAAGTGTAATTCAACCTTTACAGTTGTGTGTTCTGTACTGTAATATATCTCCCTTCTTACCACCCCTGAGATAACTGCTAGTATGGTCACCAGGATGGAATATAACTTACAAGCTAAAGTGTTCTGCATGTTTATATTTCAAACTGTAAACAAATTCAAACTTGTTACTCTAGGTTAGGGAATATTAGAGCTTCATTTATGTTAAATTAAAGCTAGAAGAAAAAGGTGTCACTTGGTTTCTGTTTCCAGGTCCATCTCTCAATAAACATCTTTCTCAGATACTCCCCATTGCTTCCTGAGGGAAGGTGCAAAATTATTTTATTTGCTGTGGGCATATTTGCATGTGTCAGCTGGGTGGCCAGACAGATGTACTGAATGGGTGATGGTCAGTAGAGGTTATTTACTCCCTTCCTGCCTGGGGTCCATAGCCTAGCACTCTGCTGTTCCTGCACTCACCTCCAATCTTCCCTCCTCACTGCTGGGCGGAGCTAAATGTTGGGTATCCTTGGTCTGACAAGACATAGGTAAGGATCTCACTCCTTTTCCATTTATTTTATTAGTGTCTAATGGAAAGGTACTTGATAGCTTGTAGGAAGTCCTTTATAACATGCTGTGACCACCGACTTAGGCAAAACGTTAGTGAATAAAGAGAATGCTCATGCACATTTTGAACAAGATGGTGTGGAAGTGGCCTTTGACTCAGAAGGATAGGATCTTTTGTACACATCTGCTGGTGTTTACATAAAACAGGTTGGAATAGCAAAGCAATTGGGAAGGGTAGGTGGGGGCTTTCAAGAGAAGGACTGTGGGTTTGGTTGGTTGGTGAGCCAGAGCACATGAAGCAATGAAGCTGTCAGATGTGTTGTCTAGGTTTTATAAGAAAATGGATCATGAAATATTTGTAGGAAGTAACTGATTCAGTTTTGAGGATGGGGAACAAGCCTTGCTTTCCCACAGCCTTAGAAGCAAGACTGTTGACTGTGATTTCTGTCTTCTCAAATAGGTGAGGCTGAAGCCATGAGTAGAGCCTGCCATGCTGTGGTAAGACTTCAGCTTAGAGAGAGTTCTTGGGGTTCCTTTTCATTGATTCCAGATTAAGCAACCATCCAACTCAATTACCAGAGCCTAGATCTATACCAGATCCTCAGTAATTCCCTTAGACCTGCACCCTTACTGTCTCTGACTAAACAGAAACTTGGCACATTATGTTCTCTGACATCTGAGTCAATATAAAGGATATAACAGATTGTCTCTTTTTCCATTTATACAGTCCCCATCAAAGCACTTCACAGATATCAGTGTCCATAGTAATTATAGAAGTGCCATCTCCAAATGATGTGCAGCTTCATTCGTTTCAGAAGATGTCTGGTCTTTTTTACCTTCAAACTTTGTCTTAAATTAGATTGTTTTGTAAGTATGCGAGAAATTACTAGTGACAAATGTGACATGTAATACAACTGTTTGGATCTGTTTTGCAAAAGTGAGCTCAGGTCGTTCAGATATTATTCATACATACTTGTAAATGGTTTGAATTATCTTTCATTAGATGTTTTTTTTTGTTTGTTTACTATTGCTCACACGTTCCCTTACACTCATCTATCAGATGAAAGAAACCTCAAAATAGGTGCTTTCTTTGTCTTTGAGATCCTTTTGTAATGCCAGAGTGGTGAAAAGAGACCTGAAGTAAATGACAATAAAGTGCTACCCCTATGTTCTATTCATCATTCAATATTCCTTATTTGCATTATGTGACTTGACAAATGTATTGTTTCTTCTCAACGAATGAGGTATTAGAAGGTTTGAAGCAGGAGAAAATAACAAAGATGACAAGTAAGTATACCACTTCTGTTGTGTCACTCACCCTAAACTGGAGGTGGAAATTGGCATGTTCAAAGCAAGTGCTAAACCAGAAAGGAGCAGCAGAGTAGTCCATGAAACAAAGAAAAGATTGAGGCATACATTGCATCAGTTCCTGAAAGACAAGTGATGAGCAAAACTGTGCCCAACATTTGGGATAAATGAGAGACAGAAATGAAGTATTCAGGAACGAATGATCCCATAATTACCATGGTTAACAATCCAGTCTATTCTCTTTCTCCCTTGGTCATATATTTTAAGTGAGTAGCTGGAAATCTGGAAACAGAAACATAGAAAGAGCTTTACTTTGTGTTATTGAGGCAGTGAGGAAAAAAAAAGAAGATTCATTCTCATTCCTTGCCCCTATTGGAGTAAAAATGGGCCCTTATTACTACACTGATGACAAGTGTACAGAACAAAGAATATTTGAATAGCCCTACTGCCATTATTATAGTGAATATAGGCTTTTTCTCTTCTGTTGGAAAAAAAATCTTTAAGTAGAGTTCGAAACTCAAAACACTAAACTAAAGCTTAAACCTCAAATTGCCTCTTTCTAATAACACATTACAAGTGTGTTACAAGTTATAGTGCATTTGTTATTTGTAAAACAAAAAAGCATCAAAAAGATTTCCAACAAAAATAGTTTAGCAATGAATCTAAACATTAAAGATTCCTCTTTCTTTTTTTTCTTTTCCAGGAAAGCCATTCCAGGATTAAATTGTACCCAAGAGGCTTGCAATTTTATCACTAACAGAGGAAGCTATACTGAACGGGTACAATCTTTGTCCATACTGTACTTGTATATAATCACTTTATTTATAGAATCTTTATGGGGTAATGGTACAGTCTACTTCACAATAGTTGTATTTTCATGGTAGACACTGATATAAGGCCTTCAAATATTATATCTCTACAGGGTATTTGGAAGATACCAATGACTATGTATACACTTCACTTTAGAGGACTCATTATTATTTACTTCTTGCCTTATTTGGGCTTTTTTTCTGGTATCTCTTGAAGGTGGTCAAAGTATTTTTGGAACCCATGATGGATAGTGGCGTTTCTGATAAGCATAGTTTCTGTAAGAACATTCATACAGAGGGTTCAAGTCACAAACAAGAAATTGCCTATCTCAGCAAAAGACTGTATAGTAAAGTGGCTTTCAACAGGAAGATGTGGAACTATCCAGACCATCTAAACAGGAGCAAAACCTCCAGAATCACACAATGGTATCTTTTAATAAAAGCAGTGTAAGTTCAACACTCTGTTAGAGCAAATATCTACTGATAGCTTTTCTCAAAATATCTAAGAGGGTGGCTTTAACTCTTTGACTACATATTTGCAGCATGTTTTCCACATAAATAATATTGCAATGTCATCAGTGCACTCTCTACACTCCAGCCCTGAATTAAAAAAAAAGAGGAAGCTACTAAGAGAAGTCTTCGCTTCAGACCCTGTTCTACAGTATGGTAAGAAAACATGGTGTTATCCAAAAGTGTTCGTAGCTATCAAAATAAAATTAGGCTTTCTTTTCTGTTACAGCATGACCTTTCCAGTTTACTAATGCAGTCTTCCCCTCATTTTTCATCTTTGCCTCATGACTCACTTCCACTTGGGAGCTTCACTTCTGCATCTGAGCTTGGACTGGTCTCATATTCTCATTCATGCTAGCCATTTGATCTCAAACATAGTTCTACACCTCTCCTTCATAAATGCCAGTACTGGGGGTTCTGCAGAAATTCACTGGTCTTTTAACATAGGAATACTCAGCCACTTTAGCACTTGTAACTAGGCAGCTCCCCATCCACACACTTCAAAAAGAATAAGCTGAGGCCTCTTTATGAACCCCTACCAAGTGTCTGGCCTTTGGCACTCCCACTACATTGAGATAGAGAGCCTTAGAGCTTGTGTTTGTTAGTACAAATTTTGGGGTAAACCTGTAACAGCTGTTCAATTGAATTATACTATAGTGGTAAAACTATGAAATTTGGGATTTCAAGCACCAGTAAAAATATGATAAGGTTACAAAGCCATTTGGACATTCCTGTTTTGATTTTGAACAAGGCTTTAAATACCAAAGAATTTAAGATTTGGAATCTTACTTGACAAAACCTTTCCACTCATGCATAAATTTTAGTATGTAAGTACTTGTTATATACTTCATTAGAATAAAGTCAACTGGGTGTCCTATGCAGAGGTGCAGCAAAGTTAAAGACCTAAAATTTCCATCTCAGAGACTGGAGTGTGCTGAAGCTTCTGCGTAGGCAACATGTCTAAATTGTGTAGAGTAGGGGGAATGTTATACACTCTGGCCACCACCCAACAAGAGCAGGGATGTACCAGGATATACCCTTGGTCCTGAGAATGAGGATGTGTTTCTGAACCTACCAGTTAAACAGAAAAGAAGTGCCTTACTGAAAATGAACCAAAGGATTATACTGGGTTTATGTGTAAAGGATTTGGTAGCAGAGGGTTGCAGGAATGGCTTCTGGGAGAAGCTGCTAGAATCTTCCCCTATGTCTGATAAAGCCAATGCCAGATGGTTCCAGGATGGACTCACTGCTGGCCAAGCCTGAGCTGATCAGCAATGGTCGTAGAAGTTCTGTAATAACAACTTTAAGAAAGGAAAAAACGTTGTTACGCAACATCAGCTGTAGCTGGGTAGAGGACTGAAAATGTGAAAGAAATAACTCTACATACACCAAGGTCAGTGAAAAAGGAGGAGGAGAAGGTTCACCAGGTACCAGACCAGAGATTCCCAGGCAAGTCATGGGGAGGCACGGTGGGACTGTGGTGGGTTGACCTTGGCTGAATGCCAGGTGCCCATCAAGCTACTCTATCATTCCACTCCTCAGCAGGATGGGGAGGGGAGAAAAGAAGATGGAAAAAATATGGAGGTCAATATAAAGGCAGTATAATAAAGCAAAGACCATGAACAAAAGCAAAGGAAAATAAGGATTTATTATCTAGTTCCCATCAGCAGGCAATGTCCAGCCGCTTCCTGGGAAGCAGCGCTTCAGTTTGAGTAGCAGTTGCTCCAGAAGACAAACATCATAATAACAAATACAAGTTCCCCCCCTCTTTTCTCTTAGCTTATATTGCTGAGCAGAGGTCATGTGATATGGAATATCCCTTTCGTCAGCTGGGGTCAGCTGTCCTGGCTATGTCCCCTCCAAGATCTTGCCCACTTCCAGCCTACTGATGAGGAGGGAAAGTCTTGATGCTGTGTGAGCCCTGCTCAGCTGTAGCCAAAATGCTGGTGGCATGTTATCAGCACCCTTCTAGCTACCAATGCAAAGCACAGCACTATGGGGGCTGCTATAGGAAAAATTAACTCAGCCAGACCCAATACACTGATTTGAGAAGGATCATTTGGTGTCAGACAATTACAATGTTGTAAAAAAATGTAACGAGGGGGTTAAAAAAACAATAAAACCGCAAAAAATCCAACCCAGAATAAGCAGCTTTTGTGTCAGAGCTACAATAAAATAACACTTGAGACTTTTTTTTTAAAGCCAGTTTAATGGAACTAGATCAGAAGGATGAGGTATGAAAATCATTCCTTATATAAACAGTTATTCTTGTTTATACAGATCACTAGGAATGTCAGAAGTCAGTCTGAAAAATGAGTAAACCTCATTTCAGAAGCAAATGCAAACTGACGTACAAGACCTCTGGCATTAGGTCAAGAGATTTATCATTTGTTGTCTTCAGACTAAAGGAAATCCGTGCTTGCCACTGAATAACAGGTCAGACTTCTGCTCAGTGTCCCTGTGCTTAGATGAACTAATCATGTAGGTATAGGTGAAGCGATGGCAATAAAATAATAAAGAACATATACCCATCACAAGAATCAAAAGCCCTTAAGCAATAGGCATTCAAAATATCTCTTTGTAAAAAAGTATTTATACTTTGACCAGAAATGGCACCTCTAAAGAATTAAGATTTTGTCTTTTCAAACTTTTGTAGGTAGTAGGATCAATGACCACACAGGCTCAGGTTTGCTGACAAACACTTTTTGGGGTTAAGGTTATTTTCTATTTCTAAAAAAGGCTTTGTTTTTCATGTAGCACTGAACACAAGATAAAGCAGTAGATCCACATATGTGCCTACATATGTGCAAAAGAATCCAGTTTCAGTGACATCCACAGCTCAAATGTGGAAGAAACTTTGTAGTTTTTTTCTCAAATGAGGAAGAAACTGTTAAAACAATCATTCAGAAGGGAGTATCTGGTGCTCATTAAAAGCAGGCCTGACTGTGCTGGAAAAGATGTAAACAAAGGCTGGAGCACTGTAAGCTTTCCATGTTTGCCCCCAAGTGCCTTTGAGCTGAAAGTATTTCAGTCTCCTTCCTGGATTCTGAGATTGTTAGTTGGGGCACCAGTTAGTGCCTACTTGGCAGTGCTTTCATGTGACTTGCACAGCAGGCTGAGAGCTGAGGTGGAAAAAATGCATTTAATAAGGATAGAGAGATAAGCTGAAAGGAATGAGAGTACGCCCTTTTAAATGTGACCAGCTCAGCTAGTGTTGACCCTCATGGATAGCTGCAATAATCATGTGTCGTGGCTGTTACTACCCTACAGTTAATTACCAAAGCCTAATTTTTATTTTTTTTCCAGATTCTAGATTATAAACACTAATTTTCAGGGTTTTTTCCTATGCCAAACAGTGAAAAATATAGTTGAAAAACAGTGTGAGGAACACACTTTTTATCTCACATCATTTACTTCTCACCTCTAAACCAAATCTTTATCCTGAAAGAGGACAGGAAGATGATTTTTGCTGAAACTGAATTCAGTGGCTCCTTCATTGTGCAATTACTATTCACATGATTTAATAGAGACAGGACTCTTAAAACTGATTTATTATATTATTATTATGTTGTGATTATGGAAGGTGTGGGTATATTCCTGAAGTCTTAAATTTTAAGATAGGCTTGGATATCAGCTCCTTTACTGAGCATGACAAATGCAGAGAGCTTTTGTTTCAATAGTGAAATGCTGTTCCATGATAGTATTTCCTACCTTAGTGTTTTACCCAGCCTGTGATATTTTGCCATAATAATTTTATTACCAACCTGTTATTTACTGCACAGTATTCATGGAGTTAAAGCCACTACAAGACCTGCACTTTTCACTCTTAACTCTTGAGGAAAACATGATACACACAAATTAATAAAAATATAGAAGTACTATGCCAACAAGTTGGTGGTCTCCATCAAGTTGCTGATGCAAAAGTTTCCACATTGAGTAACACCACCAGTAACAACAACTCTTGCAAACCCTAGCTGAGATGCCAAAGATTGAATCAATGTGGGAGAAGTTACCCTAAGACTAGGATAAAACACAATTTTCAAGGAATTAGAAGAGGGAATTTTCCATTACTGTTGTTATCCTGCAAATAAAGATAGGGCTGGAGTCTGAAGGGCTATCAGCTTGGCACCTTTCCTGGACTTTCCCTGAGTTCTGAATTGAGCTTATTTACTTTTCAGACATACATGTGGCTAAGATTTCCTTGCAGAATATTCTACCCAAAGTATTTTGAAAACATAAGAGAAACAAGAGAAGCCAAGTTACCTTTTCCTAGATAAATCAAATATATTAATGAACAAAATGAGAAATTAAGAGTTACAAATATGAAGGGAGCAGCAGTGTCAGGAAACAAAAATCAACAAGAAATGAGCAATTTCTAGGATTATTACTGTTAGAAGAAGCCTAAGAAGAGAGTAGGAGGTATAAACAGGTATAAATGTCGGGTGTAAAATTTATCAGGTAAGAAAAGAAAAACATAAAATTTAACAGAATATTTAGAGTTGTATGTCCAGATTAATCCAGTAGAATGACCAAGAGCTATCCAGTATGCCAAACAGTCTTATAATTATTGGAATTATTTACATAGTTAGGAAAGCATGTAGGTATTGACTGTCTATGGACTATCACCTGAAATAGTAACTGACAAGAAGAAAAATTCTTTCTTGAAATATGCAGACAAATAGGATTCATTCACGAACTTTACCATTGTATTTCTTATTAGAGATACTGTGATGCTTAAGTCTTCCTTGCAACTGCACAGCATGAACTGTAAAACTTCCAAATCAGTTTTATCACTGAGATACAAGACAGGTTCACAACTAATCACTTATGATTACAGAAAGCACAAAAGATAAGTTCAGATGTAGGTCTACCAGTTCTTGTTTATTCAATGGGCCTCTTGGGTAGGCCAGATTAGACTGCCTAGTCTGAAGCCATTTCAGTTCAAAGCTGTAATGGATGGGGACATATTATGGATCAGTTTATGGTCCATCTGTGCTTATTAATGATAAAGATATAGTAAGCAAATAACGCATGCTGTGAAAATGATACTGGAAATGGCAATAGCCCCAAATTAAATGCAAAGACTACAGTTATCATTCTGAGAATAACTAATTTTCAGTTTCCTGATCATACATGCACACTATAGCATAAATGAAAATTCTTAAGAAAAAATGAAAATATTTTTGTTTTCCTGAAAAGAAAAATGAACATAAAACAAAATAATTTGATGACATCCTCAATATTTAACCTCCTTTTTCTTCATTAATATTATATAGAATTACCCTTGGAACATTTTATTTCTGAAATGGTAAATATAAAATATTCTTGAATTTTTTAAAATGTAGTCAAACTATTACTCAAATCACCACAAGCTTTTGCTAAGGAAAAGAAGGACCTCAAATGTTGGAGGACAAATGTCTCATGCTTAATGGTTCTGGTAGTTACAGACTTTAAAGGGTCTCCCTGAAGTGTTTTATTAAGTTTGATCATATAGCACATGTTTGTAACTACCACAGAACATCCTACAATGTCTGCACTTTTGAATGGCCCCCTGTGCTGTTAAAGAGAGTTGCAGCTTGCAGTTTAAATGTTATTCTGTTAAGCTGTTCATTCACCTACGTGTCCTCATCAAGAGCTCCTTGCATCTGTGCACCACACAGAAGGATACAGAAAATTTATGAAGAGTGACACCAAAGAATCCTGAGCTCAGGAGTTTTTCATTTGCTTTCTGAACTGTTATAATAAAATGATAACTTGAGATTACATAGGAGAATACAGAGAGAGATCTACTGAATGACCATGAATTACTTCACCTCTCAGGTGCTGCTTTCCCTAATAGCAACAAGCTTGTTTGGTAAAAGAAGACACCTTATGACTGATAAACAGATATCCATTCTTCACTATTCCTTTTGGAATTTCAGAAACCTTCATTATGATCAGGATCATTACATTAGACACAGTTAAAAATACATGGAGAAATATGGAGGGTATTCACAGAGTTTAATTTCAGCCTGATGAGCTTAATTATATGGATAAATTAGGAATCACAGCCTAGAGAAGCTACTTGCTCTCTCTCTCAAGAGACGACATAGCAGTCAGCAGACCCCACTTACACAGTTAACAGGTTTTACATGACAGTTCTCCAAACTGAAAAGCTTCACACTAAACTCAGTGATACCGCACAAAGGTCCAGAAGCATGTATGTATTGGCCAGCATCCAAGACAAGGCAAGACTTAGAGTCAAATGCCAGCTAGCCATAAGGCTTTATTTCTGTTTACAACTGACAATACCTGATGGAAAAAGTCAAGCAATAGAGATATGCTTTGCTTAGAAAAATCAGTATATATTTTTCTGGGAAGAGTATTTTTGAGAAAAGGATATTCTATCTTTACTAGAATAATTTGTTGGAAAACATTGTTCTAAATTATGAGAAAATGGAACAATAACTGGATGTAATTAATAATACAGGGGAAGAAGAAGCTTAAAGTGCTATATGAAGACATACTGTCTAGTTACATTCACAGTTTGTACCAAGATACAAATAAATAGAGAGAGTGACACTTGTTAAAGTTAGGACTTTCAAAGATTCCTTAAGGCAACTGACTTTTGGTAAGCGTAGGACAGTTTAACCTCCTCAAACACCTTTAAAAATTCCAGATTAAACAAACTGGTAAAGTTATTTGAAGGAGAAACTCTGATATGGTTATTTTTTTCAGTGTTCTGCTCAGCATCTCATCTTTAAAGCACTCTTGTTTTTGAATAGTGCAGAAGGGAACCGCTGTCACTAGGAGGTTGATCTCTGTCAGGGCTAGACATAGTGGAACTGAATAGAGCCAGAATAAGCAGGGAAAACAGTAGACTACAACAAAGATACTTGGGTCCTGGTTGCAAACCAAGGAAAGCCACCTTTGTTGCACTCAGAAGTTGACATACTAGGGCTGTTGATTTACATTCACTTTAGCATTCTTTTTACCCCTAGTTTGCAACCACAAAATGCTACTATTTCAAAGGCAACTCAGTCCTGTTTTCCTTTGTAAGAAAGTGCAAAATGTCACATGCAAATTGATATATAAATTAGTTATTGATCACCCAGATAGGCTTTGGCACATGTATATATTTTATCACTTATTCCAGCAGATGACAGTGTTCAAAGCTTACACTGGGCAATGCTTTGGGGTTTTGCCCTTCTGTCAAACAGATGAGTCACAGATTTATTTTTTTTTTAGTATATTAGGGGTTTTGTCTAAGAACATTTAAGCTCACTCTGACATTACAGCCTGGTCAGACAACATGCAGACTGAGCCTAAAACAACATAACTAGCTTTCTAACAGGATCTGATAGTTCACGACCAACACCAGGCCAATGGGAGCTGTACAACTGCAAGATTACAGCTGGATCTCATCTGACCCACACAGAACTCACACAGACAAAGCCTACTAAACATGATGTTGGCTAAGCCTGAGAGACTCAGGCTGTGATTGAATGATGTAGCCAACTTGTCTTTAAGGTACCTGGTACTAGATCAAAAATGCTGCAGCCATATCACAGAAAATGCTTCTGCCTCACTATGTCCTCTATGGGAGTATAAACTCACTTTGTCATCTCATATTTGTTCAAAACATTTGGGTACATAATGGCAGGCTTTTTGTTGGATTACAAGACTTCTGCCTTCCCATAGCAAGCATAAACCTGATATAAAAGCATAAAACTGGCATACGCTGCATTTCACATCCTGTGACTCATTTGACAAAACAATTGTGTGCTCATTCCTGTGCTGATGCAAATTTCTGATGTTGAATGATCCATCAGTGCACCATTCAGTATTAAAGACTACAGAGCCTTGTCTCACCCTCAAGGGGAGATTTTCAAAGGGCGACAGTGTTCTCCTAATTTTGCAGTGGGCAAAGTGAGTAGAAATTTTACTACTAAAATCAGGGCAGAAAACTTCTACAAATCCTGAGCTTTTGCCTCTTAATATATTGGATTCAAAACCCACTGTTACCTCTACTGGAGTTCATTACATGCAAAATTAAGTACTCTATAAAAAGGCTGCATTTTGAACAGCAGGCATCAAATATGAATATAGCCAAAAGCTGAACTGACAGAAAAATGCATTTGCTTTTCCAAATAAACTACTGTTTAGCCCTTAGTTCCTACATGCAAAGTAATAAAGTTAGCCTACCCAGCAGGTAATATGGTTGACGACTCGTAACAGAACTCACTACACTTGTTTAGAAAGGGGGCATTCCCCAGAAATTTCATGGCAGGTGCTAGGCCCTTAGAAATTCCATCCACAACAACCAGCATGGGTGTGTGGAGAGATCTAAGTTGAAAGGAAGGAAAGTCAGGTGAAAGGGTATGCCTTAAACCCATCTCATGTCTAGGACATGCTTCCTTTATTACTACACAACCTTGCATCTTCTCCTGGAGGTTAGTACCAAAGCCTAGAACAAGTGAATTTTTCTTCTAACAAAGTGGTAACAATGGAGCTTTAACTATCCTTCTCCAGTATGCAATATCTTAGTGGCTAGCGCATGAAGTCTGGGAGTACTAAATTCATAATATTCCACTGCCTAAGAATGCTCAGACCTCACCTCTAAAGACAATCACTGCATGGACTAGCCTGGTGTTTAGGAGATGCTTTCAAATAATTTTGACTCAGTTTGGAAGAACACAGCAATACACCCTGCTAGAGTGGGGTGGCCTGGGGGTGTATAAACACAGAGCAAGCACCTCTTTCTGCATAAAGACTTCCCTAAGAAGGACAGTCCCAAGTTATACTACCTGCTGCATTTACAGTTTCTGGCTTTCTTTATTGTCTATTCTGTACTAAATAGCCTCTGAAAAGAATCACCAATCACACAGTTGTTTTTAAATGTAGTTTGACTCATTTTTCTTTCTTTGGTCTCAGTTTAATAAATCTGTCATCACAGTTTGTAAGTGCTCATTCTATTTCTGTAGGTTCATTTCCTTCATCCATATTCTTTTTCACATATGTATTGTAATCTCTTGACTCACACACATTCACAGCTAATCTATAAATATTTGCTCTGAGAAAAAATGATAAAGAATTTCTATTTCAGAACCTGAGGTTGGTTTGTTCTTGTTTTTGTTTTCTTTAAGCATGTTCAGGAATATCTTTCACAGTTTTTCACAATCCTACTTGTTTTTCAGTATAATGTCATGTGTTTGACAGTACCTGGAAGCATCAAAGCCTACAAAGGAGGGTACAGAGGAAAAGGATTTGCCTTCTTGGGAGTGCTACCCATAAGATAAATTAAAATTTTTGTTTCCAGTTTCTGTTCTTCTAAATTTCTTAACTTCCATCATTAAATAAGAGAATGTCAGGAAGTATATGAGATCCTAACTCCTTTATCTAGGGATACTGAAAAAAAAAAAAAAAAAGTAAGCAAGACAGAGTATGTCTTTTGAACCATATTCTAAATGTATATAGCAATATTTGTGTATGATAAATTAAAATAGGGGTAAGAAGGCATGTACATCAGCTACACTAACTGGACAATCTCTTTAGAGGTTTATAGTACCCTTACAGTGGGCCTACATTAGCATTTTAATTCCATTTATGAGTGCACCATTAGCTGTGCAGCCTGACAAAATTTTTCCTTTTCTGTGGCCTCTGACCACATGAATTTAATTCCTGATAGAGGAAGCCAAGCTATGGAATATACCTAGCAATATATACCCTGTGTGCTCCAGTTGCTAATGGGCATTCAGTCAGTGGGGCCAGCAGATATGAAGTAAAACCCCACCAAAAAAAATAACAACAATTAAAACAGACAGTGTGGATGCCAGGACAAGACCACTTACTCTTTTAACACCCTTACTGTGCTGCAGTACTTTGTAGAGTGACACAGTTTTATGAATGTCCGAGTCTCCACTGAGAGCGCCCTTCTTTCTCCTCCAGAGGAAAATGAATGAGCCAGCTTAGGCAGTTAACTCAAATGCAGAAGACTCAGGGAGGTAAGAGTATGTCCCATCATTCTCAGGTTCACTCAACATACATCAGGTTTTACAGCACTAGATAGGAAAGTGTTATTGGGATACAAGACCTGACAAATGAAAGTTTTCTCAAAACAGAAGACTCTACGCTATTTCACTCATGAACAAACAATTCAATTATTCATCTCAAGATAGATGGATGTTTCACTTCTCATTAGACTGCATGTATTTATCTGGCAGAATGCACCTCAAGGAGAGCACCTGTTAGAACGACTCCTGAAGACTTTTTTTTTTTTTAAAGGTAAGATAATTTTATAATCAGTAGTAGGAATTTAGTCTGTTAGTTAATTGGTGTTAATATTGGTGTCAAATAATGTATTTGAGGAATAATTCATCTCTGTGGAGGCCACAACACTTCAGGGTGGACTAAAGCATGCCTCATGGGCTTGGTGGTACTCTTTATACTGGAGCACAGGTTGGAGACTACTTTATCTTTTTCCATAGCTGTTGTCTAAAATCAAAGGTAGGATGATGAAGCTTATTGAGAAATAGAGTGCGAAAAAGATTTAAAACAGAATAATTTTTATTCACGTTGCAACCAACATTCTGTTTCCTAGACCATTACCTGTTAACTTCTGAGTTCTTATACAGACAAATTACTATCATCTTGTAACATTTTACATCATTTTTCAGTTGCAGCAGGGCAGCTAAATACTTTGTTTAACTGGAGAGTATACTTTTCTTTAAAGATTCAGTTGGCTTCACAGCATATAGCTAATGAGTTATCTAAAACTAGATCAGTGAGAAGAGCTCATTGTGATGTGTTTTATTCTAGCTGTAAAGGAGTCTTTAAAACCTCTGATAACTATTGCTATACTATCCACAAACAAAAGGAGACGTCATCGCGCAATGTATTGCAAAGTATTAAGTTGAAAGGTTAGAGAAAAAAACAACTAATTAATTTATACATGGATTTCTCAAGGAGATGGTTGCTGCTTGAAGAAGTAAAAATATCTTCTGTCATGAAGAAAAAAGCCTGAAAGTGATTTGAGTCCAGACAGAATGCAATGGCACCAAAAAAATTGAAAAAGCTTCTTTTTAGCCTTGTTTCTGTAACAGACAAATGCATTCTCACTTCTCTTAATATACTCGCTAGTAAAGATGGAAAGGACTGGCTCATCACTATCATGAATTTGCCAATTATAAGATGAAACAACTCTTGTTGGTGAGTAAAAATGCTTTGTGTTTGATGTTCTCATTTCACTCTACTTGCTATGGTTGTCAGCTATCTACTTCTCTCCTATAGATTGGCATTGGGAATTTTACCTTCCAAATAGCAGCCACATACTTAAAAATTATTCCCATCAAACTAGCTCAGGTAATTTAGAATCCCCAGGTAAAGGGAGGAATTCCTGCAGTCTTTTCAGAATGATGCTGGAGTTTTTGAAACATTTAAATAAGAATTACCAAATTTCCAGCCAGCTTGCACAGACTGTAGAAAGAACACAGAAATATTAAAGAGGGATGTCCTTCCAACTAGGAAGGACATATAGGAAGGCTTAATATGATGTTTTAAAGAGTGCCATAAGTAGCCATCATCTCACATTCAAATAGTACTTTGAAGTGTCTTGACTCATTCTATGCCTTGCTGTTGATCATATCCCTATTTCTTTTGAGAGTTTCTTATTTATCTGTTGTTGAAGATGTTGATGGTAGATAATTCAAACTGCCAAGGCAATGGGAGTGCCCTTTTTGCTAATTCTTCCATGTATTACAAGAAAATGTTCAAAGGGTTAATATGAATTTATGTGGATCATCAGTGACATCCAGTGGTTATTTAAGGGGATCACAGGTGTGTGATGCCAATCCAGACTCCCACTGTCGTGGAATCATATGAAGAGGATGTTAACTAGCTTCATACATTCCTTATCCGGATTGTTCCCTTATTCTGTGAAAAGCTATAATTACACATTTATTTTGCAATATCATTTTATTTCACTGCATATTTCTCTTCTGTGAGGCCGTTTTTCCAAGTGTACCTTGTCCATCACTTCACCAGAAGAGGAAAATGGAATTGCCCAGGAGACATCTCTTATGTCAAAAGCATATAACAAAGTAAAAAGGGCGATCTCATTGTAAGGGGGGGGGGGGGGGGGGGAGGAGGTTAAAAAGTTTTTTGCGCCATACCTCCGCGCTACCCCGTTCAAAACCCACACATCACACCCACTGGGACATGCAACCACACCCCCCCAAAACAAAG
>JANIJG010012950.1:0-36915 GCA_024611175.1 Megaceryle torquata | reverse complement strand
TCGGTGGTGCTAGGCGGGAGGCCAGGAGAGTGAGCATATGAAAAGGTTTTAGACCCCTTTCTAGGACTCTACCACTCTGAAACACACCATCTAAACTACATGGAGAACTGCAACACCAGCACTGAAACAGAAAGCATGGATGGTTTCTATTTTGTTACGTCATGAGAATTTTGTTCAGTCCATGTCTTAAATCTCTTCTTCTAGTTCCAATAAGACATCTTCCAGATTTATACCTAAAATGAAGACCTAAATGATTCTAATAATTTCTCTAGCACAATATGACCCATTTTGATTTGTTTTGTCTTAAATAAAAAACCCAGGTACTTCTGTTTCAGTCTCATTTTATATATACTGGGCTGTCTTCTTACATCTGCCTGTTATTCCCAGATATTCCCAGGTGGTTGTCAGTTATAACCATGGCTGTGTTGTCCTTGATAACTTCTCAAGCTCTGCTAGAACTTTAAAAAATTCTTCTAGCTGTTCAGATTAGCTCTTTTTTTTTTTTTTTCCACCTGTACTGTATGAGCCATATGAATAGGGCGCAGGTCTCTGCCTCTCCTTGGTGGCCTGTCTGTATACTGATGGTGCACCCAATAGTTTGTCCAGCCACTGCCAAATAGGTACATTGCATTGTATGCAGCAATCATAAGAGCAAACTTGTTCAGCTCATATAACCTCTGTATTTAAACCATGTTTTGTTGCCTTCTCAGTCATTCAATATTAAAAAAAAAAGGAAGGGAGAGAGGAGAGGGGGAACACAACACAGCAAACTCATCTTGGTACTATAAATAATTCTCTAGTCAATTCTCTAAATAATCATCACTAACATTTATATAAATCAATCCAATGTTCAGCAGCATAAATAGAAATCTGGGTTATGACACACAAAATATTCATCAAATCACACTAATTATTCCAACCTCAACAATGTTTAATTATCAAAGTCCATGTACTTCAAAACATAGATACTTTATCCAGCCAGGACTTCTGGCAGTAAAGGCCAAATAACAAACGTTTTAGTATCTGGCCAATAGCCAATGAAATACAAAGTATTATATAATTTTAATGAATAAAGAAATATTTATTCAAAACTAGAACATTATAAAACAGTGTATTTATAAAACAGCTGTGAAATAAGTTTTGTTTCCATATACAAAATACTCCAAACACTAGTCCTTACAACTGAACCCAAAAGACAACAGGCAAATGCAGAAATAAATGGCAGCAAATGGAAGTTATACTGATCAGCATGAGCACTTTTCTTGTGACATGAGTATTAATCTCTTAATTTTCTGGTACTGGATGGATATACCAAAAAAGAATTTGTTCCCTTGGTTACAACAGTGCTTCTTCCTACTTCACACATATAGTTTCGGTCTATAAAAATGTTATAATGCTCAGCTCTGATAAACTTTTCATCATCAGTGCATTTCATATGGATAAGGGAAAATTATTAAGGTGTTATTCTAAATAAAAAGTATACAACATCAATTAAAATACTCAAAACATAGAAAGATAGAATATATTTCTACATTTCTGTAAAGTTGGGTGATTTTTTTTTTTTTACTATATTGACATTTTCTTTTAGTAGTAATGATCATCAAGATAATGGTTTAGTTATTCAGCAGGCCTGCTTTTAAGGGAGAGAGTAAAAACACTGACACAGCTTTTAAAATATTAAACAATGTTATTTTGAAACATAGATTTAGAATTTGACTAAATCAGATAAATTCATCTGCAAAGCAGAATGGCCTGAGGGAAAGGAATACACATGGAACATTAAAACTAGGTATACATTTTAAAATATTTACTGACAGAGATTTTATATCATATCTCTCAAGCTCTCCTAAATAGCTGCTCTGAAGTGATTCTAAAACTTAAACAACCATCACTAGTACCAAATGAGACAAAACCATAATATGTTATGTAAAATAGATGGCACGACTTCAGATCACAATTGGAAACATTCTCAAAGGCTTCCAAGGGATGAAACAGCATCAGACAAGGGAACCTCAGGGATAGTTTACAAAGATGACTGTTCTTCAATCACTCTTTAACGCAAGTAAAGTAAAATTTTGTGACATTAGCCAAATGTAAAATACCTCTCATCCTATCAAAAGCAAGGCAAAATTCCCTTTGTATCTTTTTCTTTTTTTCATACGCTAAGTAAATTTTTTTGCTAGAACAAAAGCAGTTCAAACATGTACTTAGATGAAGTTCTCTGTCAAAATGGTGCATTAGTGTCAAAACCCGGGGTTTTTTTAAGTGAAAAGAAAGATAAATATATAATTACTGTCTTCTGCATTCTCCCTCTTACTGGGGAATGAGAGGATAATTCTCAAAGACACTCTGAAGTTTCTAAAGCTTTTTGAGAAAAATCAGGAAAATCTATAGTCAACATTTTTTCCCTTCAGGAGTGTACAGATTATTTTGCCATAACAATTTATTCAAGCATACTGAGTTTTAAACTCTCACAAGTTCTATTTCCCCATTAATCTGGGCTCTTCCATAACGTGACCTGTCTTTGTCACACAGAGATTCCTACACCTACGGTAAGTATTCATACGTATTAAAGACCAGAATGTGCCTTCCTTACTGAGTTCATTAAAGTTACCCTGTACAAGTGACCCTCTTTGTGAGGAAAAGGGAGATGGTACTCCATAGGCTTGATTTACCCTATTTCTCTAGTTTTATGTTACCAAATTTAATCTCTAAAATCCTTTGTGAAAACAGAGGACAGAATCTGCTGTCAAGAAAAAGAAAAACAATCTCTAATTTGTCTCCTATGCCTGACCCTTCTACAGAGACATGCATTCATCTTCATTTACAGTCCAGCTTAATATACTGTACTTTGACATCTTAGTGTCTAAAGCCACAGTGTAGTTTACTGTAACGCTAAAGTGGAAATGAGAGAGAAAAACATATTTTGTCAGGAGATGGAAAGATGAGCAGAATGGGGTTTGATGGGATGTTTAATATGTGTTTTAGAAAACACTGTTAAAATGGCAGGTCTATTCCTTAATGCAATGATTTTCTGATAGGTATCTTCTACTTTTCAAAGGCAGACCTCAGGCCAGATTCTACCACCTTTTCTGAAAAACTGAATAGCAGATAACTTTGAAACTAAACTTGTGGTATAAGAAAGTAAACAGAATTTGGTCCCTCATTAATTTGTTATCAAAATGATAAAAAACAAATTCAGAAAGTTGTTAATTGGTCAGTTGCCACCTACAGCAAGGATAATATAATGTGGACCTGATTCTTCTTTAATCTTTTTATTTTACTTTTTTTTACCTCTTGTTCATTTTCACTCTTCATTTTATAAGCTCCTTATCTAGCCTCTCAATTTTCTGTGTAATAGGGGAGAAGGTGAAGGTTCAACCCAATTTCTTGGTTATTATTATTTTTTGATAAAAGGTATTCTTTGGTACATATTAGAATAACCCAGACAGAGCCAATTATCTGTCTCACATTGAATAAGAAAATGTGCCATTTTGGTCAAGTTTTTAACATTTGATGCTAATCACATTACTTTTTTAATATCTAGTTAGAATGTGGTTTTTATACAATTGATTCACAAACCCCCCATTTCATCTCCTTTCTAATCTGGACATGCCAGAATTACATGTATTTAGAAATTAAATAATTACCAGACAGAAAGTTTGGAACAACAGTAGAAGCAAAAATATCGATTCAGCACCAAACCCACTTTACTTTCACGGAAAGTCAAGTATTTGCCAAAACTACTGACACTGAAATTTCTCTTTGGATGCCACAATGGTTGTAGTGTAGTTTGTAAAACAGGGTGTACTAAGACTTAAAAACCTTGGACTGGAACTGAATCATTAAGTCAAAATAAAGCACAGATGAGATGAAAATATGTTCATAGTTCTTACAAATAATTTTTACAAGGATATTTGGAATACTATGAAGCCAAACTACTTCAAAAGCATGCCTAGCCCCTTGCATAGCATAACTACGAGGAAATAACACATTTCCATTTAAGATGTTGAACTATATTTACATATTTCATAGATTTCCACCGAAGATATGAAAAAAGGAAACAATTATAGCACCATAATTCCACTCTGTTATCTAAGTAAATGTTGTGTTATATTATTATTATATTACAACCAAAATTAACAAAATATATTGGAAAGATTTAATCGCCCTTGCTGTCTATAGATTGGAAAGCCAATGCATATCTATCAGGGATTAATTTTTCATGTATTCTGTTATTCAGTCAAGAAACAATTATTTGTGATCTGTTATTCTACTTAATGGGGAAAACCAAAATAATGAAAACACAGACTTTCAGAAGCATTAAGGCAACAGTGTGTCACTGAAATCAAAGAGAGTTAAACACTTGCTTTTTCCTGAAGATTTGTGTTTACATCCTTTTGACTTATTACTATAGAGATATTTACACTACAGTGCAATTCTTTGTAGAAGCTGTCATTTCATTTTTGTTCACAGTCCTATAGTTGCTACATTCACAAAAGAAAAATGTGTGGTTATAATTGAAAAAATGTAGAAAGTACAACAATGTAATTAGTATATTCATCTGGGAAAGAAACTGATTTTAAGTGTCTTTAAGATATAGAAGGCTTCTCCATGGAAATAACAAATCTCAGCTTCACTTTCAGCAAAAAATTAAAGATTCACCAGATAGTATAGACATTCAGAGATAGTGTCAGTTCTAAATGTTATGGCCAGAACAGAAAAAAATGAGGCAATGCTCTAATAACTCTGGAAAGTAAGATGAAGATATCGTTGTATCTTTCACAAAATGGAACTTTTCCAATGTTGACATTCCTTGTGGGGAAAAAAACAAAAACAAAACCAAAACCAAAACAAACAAACAATCAAACAAACAAAAAAACCCCAAAACCAAAAACAAACAAAAAAAATCAAACCAAACCAAACAAAACAAAAAAAACCCACACAAAACAACAGCAACAATGAAAACCCCAACCACTTAGGTAGTTAAAGGTTAGCTGATGGCTGGCATTTCTGGAGCCACATGAAGCACAACCAGAGGAGGCCTCTCCATTTTCACAGTAACATAAAGAATACATAAAAACTTAGCTGCTGTATAGACATGTAGTGCAATTTCTGCAGTAATGTTCCCATTCAGGGTAAACTCACTAGAAACAGCAATTAGAACAGATACTCTGCTTAGCCACATATCAGACAGCAGAGTTACTTTATTATAACTGGGGAAAAATGTCACACCCTTTAAAGAGCTATAGCAAATTATTTCCAGAACAACCAGGGAACTCTAGGAAGTATTCTGAGAATGCACTATCAATTCTTATAAAAGATAAAGCCCAAAAGGAACCATTTAATCAAAGATATTAACTATTAAACATAATTTAAGAATTCATAGAGCTGTCTGAAATCATATATGTGGGACTGGAATTTAAGGAAATGAGAGTAGCAAAGTAAGGGTAAAAAGTATTTGACTTGTCCTAAAAGATTCTGCATTGTGTGTGGTATGACACCATTCTACAAATTCCTTTCCTTCATGAAAGAAATCAGATGTTTAAAATCTGGTGTCTTTATATGCAGGCAGACTGTTATGCTCTGTAAATCGGTTTAGAATGTCCTAACATTTCTGAGATTTCTTATCTCTTTCTCATTTAGCTTACTTTAGATTGCTTTCACACTTTCCCCCCTTTCCATTAAATTATTCAAGAACTCCTGTTTATAAAGGTCACAGTCATAAAAACAGGGAATAGGAGCACTGGCATGTGATTCCCAGGACCAATGAGGCAGCACACACAAAGTAGATTGTGAAGGACTCGTAAAACATAAGGCCAGAAGGAACTGTTACATCATCTAATCTGATCTCCAGTATATGACAAGTCATTATATCTCATTTATATAGCCCAGTAATGAGCTTGGAGACAGAAAGTGAGAATGTTTCACCTTCTCCTAAAAATGGTAATGTTATCTCTTTGGCAACTAACTGCAGACAGGGGCTAGTTGGCAAAACTAATTGCTAGTACCTCCCATGAAGGTGATCCTTTATTTCATGGAATTATTTCTGTATCCTATGAAATAGGGTTCAGGAAGACCTACTATTCAGAGCAGGGAGAAGACAGCATTTTCTTCCAGCTTCTTCCTCATTCTGGCTGAATTGAAGTCTGGACCCAGAATTGCCTTAGGAATCAAACACAGACAGTGGCTTCAAAAAGTAAAAGCAACTGAAAAAAACCCCATGAGCTGTGTTGTATGATTTCTTGCTTGTAGATCCCAACTGAGTTAACTTAATGAAGCTGATGCCTAATTAAATCACATCTTTTGCTTTTTTTCCTTCCTTTTGCATACCAGGGACTAGAGTTGTGTTTGGCCAGTACCTACCCTGGTGTACTCCTCACTTTCATTGGTAGTTTTGTTTCAGTGATTAATCATTTGCATTGTTGAAAATAAAAGTAAAATATTGTAAAAGGGGAGTAACTTTCTGGTTCAATTTATCTCACTTCAGTTTCCTGTCACTGGTTCTTGTCATGACTTAATTCAACTAGTGAAAATAAGCCAATTAATACCCAGCGGGACTGTGAACACACTTTATTCAGGTCACCTTACAATCTTCTGACAGTTTAAATAGATGCCAGTTCTGAAGTCTTTCATAACAAGCCATTTTTGTGCAATACCTCAACAATGTTTGTGTCTGTTCTTTGTAACTTCTTTGGGTTCACATGAACCCCAGATCTGTGTGGAGCAATGTAGCACTGATTTTAACAGCACTGGACACACAGGCAAACTCCCTGCTATCCCTACATTCCTGCATCTACCTGCCCAAGGATCACACAAACCTTTTGACTGAAGCTTGGCTTGTCTTGGCTTGGTTTGGTCACTTTTTCAGTAAAAACATGTATGACCCCTAGAGTTGTTTTCAGAAAGTTATTTCACATTCTATAGATCTACTTCTGTTACTGGGGGTTTTTTTCTATATGTAAAGTTTCTGCTATATTATTTTGTCTATTTAAACTGCCTGGTCAGATTATGTGAGACCAATCCTCATTTTATAAGCATATTGCCAGTCTTTATGTCCTTCATAATTTCTACCAATTCTACCTATCTATCTGTATATGATTTACCAAGAAGCTATTGAAAAAGGTAACGAATAACTTTGAATTCAATACCAAAGGCTTGTAGAAACTCCTAAGCAAAAACTCTTTAGCAACAGTTTTACATTTTTTTTTTTTTTTTTTTTTTTTTTATCAGCATGTTAACTAATTTTTGATTTAACTGTTTCTCACTGGTATCTCACAGCATTAATATTTTTGTCAGAGTTTTAGTTACTAAATACATCAAAATTATACATTCATACATTAATGCCTCATTCATGCTAAATGCCTTAGTAATAATTCAGCTATATAGTTACCTTTTTGAGGGAAATTTGTAAAAGGTTTGTTTGACAAGACTTACTTGCTGTGAAACCACATCAAATAACATTAATTATATTCCTAAACAACACTTGCAGTACACAGCTAGTGAACAATCCATCAAATAAAACATGTTTGCACACTGTATTTGGCCTCTGTGAAGAGAAGTCAGTAAGAGTGTTCCCATCAGTTCTGTGGACTTTGGATGAGGCTTTTATCAAACACTTTAAAATACTGTGTGCATTAATTTCAAAAAGCAGTCTGTTTACTGACACTTCATAAACATGTAGAGGACTAGATGTAGTGAAAAAGTTTCCTGGCTACAAATGATTCATCTAGCTTTAGAGAAGATGTATCTATAAAGAGTACTGAAATACTGGAGTTAACACTATTTCAAGGTTTTTCCTTCACACTCCAAATTTATAATCACCATTCATATTTTGCTGGCTTTTCACAAATAGCACTGCTAAAAAGAAGTGGAATGTTTTAAATGCAACTAAGCAGATAAATAGCACCAGGCTCATGGTTTGGCCTCAGTAGGAAGTCTTTAGAAAATACTAGGTGAGAAAATGAATACCTTGTTGCTAAGTTACCTTTGTTTCATTTAGTGCCATAATTATTTGTTTCTTAAAGAAAAAGCACTGACATCTCCCCCTTAGTCCCTGCCATATGGAAGATAGGCTTTTAAGATTCTCTTATGAGAGGCACACATTTATAATATATACCTTTATGTTCTCCAAGTTCCAGAATTAACATGCTAGGGGATAATCAAGACATTTCAGGCTTCAAAAACTTCTGCTGTGCCATTCCAAAATAATTCTAATATCCCTGACAGTTTATTTGTAGAAGTAAATACAATTACTAACTACTTCATTATATATTTTCCTACTTTTTGATCAATCAGGAAATGTGCAGGATAAAATTGTCTGCCATAGACTTTAATCACTATGTAGAACTGTTTTTCCCTTCTGGAGGGTTAACAAAACAGATGGTATGAGTGAATGGGCTCATATTTCAGTTTTTAATCAGATTCATCACCAGAGGTCCTATTTGGGTCCATATCATTGTTGATATATTTACCTTAAAAACAATAAGGAAATAGCATAAATTACAAGCAAAGGCAAAAGCAAATGCCATCTGAAATATGTGCAGTTGAAGCTGTGTGGAAATGCTTTCTTGGATTTTGTAGCAAGCCATTTTTACCTGAGGACTTCAAAGTATTTTGCAAACTTTGAACATCATAAAGCTGCTGGGAGGGAGAGATATGTTAATCTTTTATTCTTGAAACAAGAGAGGTTAAATGACACTTGAAACAAATACAGAGAGATTAAGTGACTCAACCAATGTCACAAACAAAGTCAGTAGCAGAGCTAGACACAGTACCTGGATCCAGTATTGGACTAAGATTCTCAATAATGTATTTTAGACAAAATCTGAAGACAAGATATGAAACCTTTACCATTCCCTCTTCTTAATCCAGTGTCAGTTACAGGATGGTGTCACAAACATGTGGGTACACAAGCACAAAAGCACAGAAACAAGAGAGCCCTTCCTTTCTTTATTGCCTTTTGACTCACATCTATGAATTTTATAAGCAGAACTATTAAACTTTGCTTGGAGATAGATGCATTGAGTCTGTAGTACCAATATCGTATGAACATATCCATGACTTGGGCCAGCAATGCATGTTTTGTAATTCAGAAAGAATTGTCCATAATTTTATTTTTTAAAAAATTAGTGAACAAAAAAGGATCCATAGCAGCCCTAAAGTTTTTTCTCTAGTGTCTAAAGGGACAATAGTTCTTAGTTCAGATTCTTGACTGCACAGTACAAAAATTAACTACCTGAGTAATGAACAAACAAGATACTGTGATAAACACATGAAAGAAGGTAACCTATTTAGTCTATTCAATCAAGTAAGTAGGATGTTCTTCCTGTTAAAAGGTCTCCCTGATAAAGCAAAGCAGTTGCCTTATTACTTGCTTGTCTCTTTTAAATAGTGGCTGTTTCACTGTTATTTGACAATGCGCATAGGTTCAGTGTTTGACAAGCAGTCAGAAATAAGGAGATATACCCTTGAAAAATAAACTGTACTGGTACATAAAGAACCACCAACAGAGGGAAACAAACTAAAAAATACTGCATTTATTTAATAATTTTCCTTACAAGGTTATTGAATCAAAGAGAAAGTCCTGGTTTTATTTCAGTATCATTTCACCTTGCCTTCTTCGACTCCCATGTCACATTTTTACATTTTCTACCTATTTAAGGACCCACTGAGGAACATGTTCACACATTCTTACTCATTTATCTTTGTCACTTGTAATTACCATTTTCTTGCTTGTGCATATTCCCGCTCTACTCCTCTCTCTTTCTTTCCTCCTAGGAGGAGTGTATCACTCTTTATTCCAGGAACCCTTGGCTTAACCATCTGCAGGAAGATCAAAGACAGGGTCATATCCATCTAATAACAAGAAAGGAAACAATACTGTAGGTGAACACTCTATTAGCCTCCTTCTTCATTGTATTCAGGTCAGTGCTCAGGGACTTTCAGATGTCTTTGAAAAAATGGATGTGAAAATGAAAGACAAGTTATAAAGAAATAAGTTTCTTTTCTTACGCAAGTTAGGCTGATAGGTTGAACCACTCTAGTGTTATAATAGTCTTTTCCCTGGGCAGCTCAGGAAGTATCTTTTCTGAACACTCCTCACTCTTCAAAATACAGCATAAAAATCTGCTGCCATCTTGAGACTTGCAGCTATTAAAAAATGTCCAGAGGCGATAAATTGAAGACTTGTGTAGGATACTAAGGACATTTATTATTGACAGGAAATCAGTCTTCCACAATAGCTGAACTACAAGATCTCTATAGAGAGAGGACTAATTTCTCCACTGGTGTAAATAGGCAAAGCTTTACTGACTCTAGTGGTGATGCATTAGTTCATGCCAGCAGAGAATTTGAAATAAAATCTTAAATTTATTTTGGATGCCTGGAACTGAAAGTTTAGGTCACTGCACTGCAAAAGCACCCTGAGAATAGGGGTGCAGTGGAGGGGTCTTCTTGTTGGGTCTTGGAGCCTGTCTTCTGCACCACAACTCCACAGCCTGACAACAGAGAAGGAAGAACAGGAAAGGCAATGGCCATTTAGTTCCAGTTTAGGAGACTTTTTAACTTCTATCTGTACAAGCTCCTCCCATGAATTTTTGGTTCAGCTAACTGACCTAAAGACTAAAGCATTTGTTGTGATCTTCTCAGCACACCTGAGTTCATCTGGTATGTAACTGAACAGCCTGTGTGTTTCTTGTTTAAAAATGGCTATATTAACTGAAAAGAAGATACTGCATTTCTTGCTGCAATGAAACCTGTACAAGTCAATATTCTGGGCAAAAGTTCCAAATGCTTTTCTCAGTTATTTTTTGTGGATTTTTTGTTTGTTTGTTTGTTTGTTTTTCTTTTGTTTTGGTTTTTTTGGGTTTTCGTGGTTTTTTGGTTTTGTTTTTGTTTGTTTGTTTGTGTTTTGTTTGTTTGTTTGGGTTTTTTTTTGTTTTGTTTTTTTTTTTCAAAACATAATGTTCCTTAAATATTTCAGAGAAAGTCAGTGAAAACACAGAGAAATATTGTCAGAATAGAAGACAGAAAAAAAACAACAAAGATGCAGTAGTGTCAATATATGTGCATATGAGACATTTTCTAGTGCTGATAATGCTATCTCAGACACTTTGGTTAATGCTGGTAATATTAAGTGTTGTATTAAAATCCCATAAAGAAGTGTGTCTTCAGCATGTGTAAAGTTTCACAAAATGTCATTTCTATTGACTTTCGCATCCCCTAGCTGAATGCTTGCTCCTTTATTGATTATTTTTTCCCAGATGGGATTATATGAACTCAACTTTTCATCTGTGGAAAAGTCCCAGGCAACTTAATAGAAAATGTATTCATACTGCAGTATTCTAGAGGATGTTTCAATGCTCTCCTTGGTAACAGCTTATTCTCCACTAAATTCAATAAGTTTTTAAGTGTGGTCTCAAAAAACACTAATGATTAATTTCTCAGTTCAGCAGGCCATAAAAATAAATGCCTTACTTCATGAATATGGGTAGTTTATTTGAAATTATTGAGAATACTTTATCACATGGCTAACTCTAAGTTAATCATAAGAGCTTTGCTAAATTAGAATCATTGTATGTATACATTCCATAAGATTTTTCTAAATGTATTCCATTAATATAGTAAAATATATAAATCTGTTACTTCATTATCAGGAAATTATTTCATGCATTTCATGATCTTGTGTTGAAAAAGAATAATAATTCCTGTCTTCCAGGTTTTTTTGTGTAGTTATGATTTAGTCTATTTTTTTTTACATAATTGTTCTAGTCATATCATTGTGGATCAGTAGGATGGTAAGATGTATTGTACTGGGTCTGCTTGCCTGAGTAGAGCTTGGGTAAGAAAAATAGAAATATTATATAACGTATTTTTTAATGCCTATCATACTTTAATATGTAATGTTATTGGTTACAAACTATACCTCTCAAAAGAGAAAGTAAAAGACATCATTGAACAAGGCATTGTTCTAATCAAGCATTGTTATACAGCTCTTTGCACTGTTCAGAGTACCAGATGTCTCATTTTCATACATACAAATATTGAGCTAGCAATCAGTGCATAGGAATAGCTGCTGAAGCCAATGTTTTTGTTGTTGTTAATGTAGGTTTTTTTAAAGCTTGTGTTCTTTGAAATAACCCACTGACATCTGGAATACTACTGCTAAGTTAAGTGCCAGCACTTCATCAGACTATCATGTGGCTACATTGGCTCAACAGACTTACTTGGAACAGAGCCATAGACAGGAGCATAGTAATCTAGACTATAGCTACAAAATAAATAACTAAAATTAGAATGAGTTAGTTTAATATACAAATAAATTACTGGTTGAGGATAAACAGGACAAAACTTTGTCCCTTGCCACATTAAAATGAGAACAAGCTGTCTTTTTCCTCCAGGATGTAAAGGAAGAAAGGTTGTGAATATGAGTTTAAGAACTCATGCTGATGCAAAATATTCCTTTTGGAGCTGAGATATCTTTAGCTAGATGACAAAAGTCTATTATTTTCAGGGCAGCTCATTAAAATGTATGAAGGTGTTGCCAGTATTAGAAAGATACCACTTACAATGAAGTCAGTAAATTTCAGAGAAGGTCATACCAGAGATCCTACATCAGGTGAAAAATACCTATATGGTGCTATAATGGGACTCAAGAATGTGCTGGCAGAAATTCAGGTTTCTTAAGTCACCTGTCATCATAATAGTGACTGCTGGTTCTAAGAGAAAGACAAATGTATTTTAAGAGAGCCCTCTGTGGATGTAGCAATTGTCTTCAGCTGTATGGTGTCAGAGCCCTCATCTGTTCCAAAATGAGTTCAGATCAGTAGTATTGGAGGTGCTTTGCCACGTGCTGGGGACCATGCAGTTTAGTGGACAGTGCAATAATGTGGACCTTTTGTATGTTCTATGTGTACTGACAATCTGGACCTCAAAAATTTGTATTTATGGTTAAAGTTGTTGAAGGATTTTGTTGAATTGATTTTGCATTCTGCTGGAAAAGTGCTGTCATTATTAATTGGTCTTTCATTTTGCTATTTTACAGGCAGTTCTCTAAATTGTCATAAATCACACGCAAATTTTAAATTCTTTGGGACAGGAGCTGTCATTGGCTTTCTGTTAGTAAAGTGCCTAACAGAGCAGCTTGGTTCAACTAGAATATAAATTTTAAGTAAAATAACCATCACCTATCTTAGCTAACCTTTACCTGAGATAAACATGAATAATACAACGCACACAGACTTACCGAAGTAAGGTAAAAATCAGTACACATTCTCCATATGAACTCTCCTTAGGCAGATTTATGACCCAAGAGAGATGTTGATGAAGTTCAGCCTTTGTGTAGGATGGAAAATCACTTAAGGTCTTGAATGAAATGTTTTCTTAGCTCTGAATACACTGTTTTCTTAACAGTTAAAAGAAGGACCGTTCAATCACATTTTCCACATAGTTTTGTTGTAAAATGAGACAGAAACAGTTTTGATTGTTCAGCTTTGATAATATATCCTTTTCTAGAAGAATAATAAAGCCAACAGCAACCACAACAGTAATAATATGGCACACGTAAGTTATTGCATGGGTCTTAACAAGCACATTCACAATTCATGCTGATGTATGAACTACAGTTTCCATTTGCATTACTGTGCCCTGCAGTTTCAACTAAAGATAGGCCTTCCAACCTTTGCTTAAAAATACAAGAACTAAAATAAATAAGACCTTGTTAAATTCTCTTAATTGTTGTAGTTTTAATCAGTTGAGAGACTTTTCATGCAATCTTAAATATATCAAGCTTCCAGACAAATCATAAAAGGCAGGTCTCATTTTCAGGCGACATTCAATCCTCTGGTTTCCATTTTAACATTTCCAATGTTCCCAGTTATTTTTATTAACATGATGGGTACTACTTAAATTATTATTTCATTGTGATTCATTTCTTAGAAAATAATCTTTGTTAACAAAACACTGGTAGAAAAGAATGGAATGAGCAATATTGAACTTTGGCTGAAATAAAGTCTGCAGTTTCACAGGCCTTTAATTTCTGAAATAAAGCATCATTATATTACTGTATTTTTATCTTTCATCATACTGTACTTGAGCAAGCAGCTGATTGAAACAGGTTGTTGGATCACTTATGTGGCTGATCATAATGGAATCCTGAAAAGTGAATTTCACGTAGCAAATACTGAACTATCATTAACTAATATCTGTAAAACTTACTATAAAATTGATGCTGGCAGTTCATAATATTATAGAGTCCAGGCAGTCCAGCTCTCAGTCCCTGAAGGAAGCTGAACAATAAAATCTGGCCATAACAATTTCAGTCTTCCTGGTAGGATTTCAACTCACTTCAGCTCTCTTTGGTCTATCATTGTCCTTGTGATCTCAGCAGATTTGTACGTCTGCATTGTTTCCACTGTATCATCTTCACATTCACAAAATCATCACTTTATGCGTCTCCATGAAGGTTTATCTTCTTTTCTCACAACAGAATCTGTCAGATAAAATTCTGAGGAGGCAGTTTGCCACCAGAAATGCTGACTCTCCAGTAAGACAATCTCTTCTAATTTGTTGTACAAATAGCACATCCTGGAGCTCCATCTGACTCCCTGATGTCTCATTTGGAGAATCTTGCAGCAAATAACTAAATCTAAGATCTTTTCAATGAATATAAGGGTAATTGAAGTCACCTATGAGCACCAGTGCATGTGATCTTGAGGCTACTTCATGCTGCCTGCAGAAGGCCTCATCAACAGCTTCTTCTTTGGCTATCTGTAGTTGACGCCCACAACAGTGCCATTCAAGTTCACATATCCCTTAACTCTTACTGATATGTTTTCAACTCTTTCATCATAACCCCTTGGGTTAAGCTTAATGCATTTTACTTGATTATTCACATGGAGAGCAGCTCCACCACCTTTCCTTGTCAGTCTATCCTTCCTAAAAAGTACAAAGTTTTTCATTAGCACATTTCAGTCCTGTGAATATCATAAATTAAAGAAAGACACAGTGTCTTGTTACAAATAAGAGTTTGTAGTGATATGGAGCTGGCAACTGAGACAACAGAGCACTGGACAGCAAATTAACTTCAGTAGCATTAGGATCAAGGGGTTTTTTTTTTTCTGTGACTTAGTCTAAGAAAAGAAAACATGCATCAATTTGAAGATAAAAATGAAGATGATTCAAAATTCTGTGCCAGTTATTTTGATAGAAAAATTAATACTTTGGTAGGGATATAAACACACAGATGTAGTAGACCCTGTAATCTCGTAACTAATTCTTCATGAAAAAGTCTTTGCTCCACTTGAAAAATTCATTACATTCAATCAATCAACATCAGCAGCAGGTAATCAGATTTCATCAGCAAAACAATATTTTAAACTTAATTTTTGCAAATCTCTAGTGTTATCCTGGTTTTCAATAACATCAAATGACAGAATAAAATTTCCCTTCATTTTGTGGATTATTTCCATTCAATATCTAAAATGACCACACTTTAAAAAAATGAGGAAAGGATGAAGTGTTTCTAACTCTGAAAGTTCTCATATAATTAAGCCTCCAGCTGCATACATTTTTAATATTACAGACAACACAGTAATTGACATATGTGATTCTGGATCACACTTCAAATTTTAAATTATTTCACTCAACTGAAATGTGTTTAAGTACACTATGCAGACACTTTCAGTAATTCAACTTTTAATGACTATCTGTCTCTCCAGTGGTACCTTTGATGTTAAAATAGTCTAAGAAATAATGTAATTTTCCCACATTGTCATTGAGTTATATTCAGATGTTTCTTAAATATTTTATTTAAGAACTCTCCCTGACCTCAACCACAGCAAAAATGTGAAAACGTTTTACTTACAACAGTTTTATGTCTTATAGTTTGCTAAATTCATTTAGATTGATTGCTGAATCTGAAATAATATCAGAAGAATAAATCAAGAGGGAACAGCACACATAAAAATGCAAGATGCAGCAGTGAGTTCCTAATAATTAATGTTTCCAAGATTATACTGTCTAAGACCTTAAAGATATAATAATGTGCCTGTGAATCAAAATTAGTAGCTTAGGAAGTTTTGGCCACGAGGCCAAAAAGAAGTATGTACAATACAGTGCCAGACAATATTACATTCACTAGAAGTTAGCAGATGCATAACTGAATGCTTCAGATTTGACATAGAAATCTCTGAACTATATACAAAGAAACTTAAAAGACTATATAACCAGGACAGTTAAAATAAGCAAATCCATGCTTTCAATTATTATTGTACATCATTTCCAGCTGCAGATAGATTCTGTGATGTTTTTATCTATCAAAGAGAAAACCAACAAAACAAACCAAAAGGGCCCAGGATGTAACCTGATGTAATGGTCTGAAGCACTTCAGTATAAAAGCTGTTACTAATGGAAAATTCTTGAACCAGTGCTGCAATACACCTTATATCTTCGTTAAGAAGGGACAAACTTATAAAAACTTTATGTAACAACCCCAGTTTATTTTTTTCTGTGTTACACCCACCTTGGACCCAGGGCATAGTTTTAAAAACAAAGTTTGCTTTTGCTGGAAGATGTTAACTGGTTTTGTTAATGCTTTCACATAATGCAGACACTAGCAATGGGGTTTCACTGAAAAATGCATAGTTGTTATAATTTTAAAGGGATTGCTTTGATACAAGAAATAGGTTTGTACAGGCTCTGTACAATTATTGTGTAGGAAAAATCAGTGTAGCTCTCTTACCTTCTTCCTGTAAATGTCATATCTACCTTTCAGATCGCCTCTATTTGGAACCACTAAAGCCCAGGATACCCAGAAAGTTATGTTCTATCACCAGCATGTCTATTTAACTTTTTTTTTTTTTTTTTCCCTCAAGAATGTATTACATTTGGGCTAAAGAGTCTTCTTTTTCTTTCCATGATATTTTTAATAGAATCAGCCAGGGATCATTTTATTGATTTTTCCCTAAAGATTTTGTTTGGTTGTGGACTGAGATGCATGACCTTCTTCTGCTTCAGGCTACATTTTAATTAATCACTGTGAGTAGAAATGATATAGACAACAAAGACTTCATTTGACAAGAGGGTTTTTTCATTGCATTTCAGTTTGTTTGTTTTCAGATCTTTTTTTCTAAAGAATATTTAATGGTATCTAAGAGTGCAAGCTCAACTAACCCCCACGTTATACGCGCTATGGACAAAGAACCCCCATGAACATTCCCCTCAGGCTGAAAGATAACCTCTTTTTAAAAAGACAGGCTTTGTAATATGCCCTGCAGATCAACTAAACACTTCACAGACTGAACCTAAAGTTGCCCAAGAATAACTGCAGTGTCATTCAACAACCTGACAGAAATTCAGTGTGAGATGTCACATTTCCTCTCCTCAGAATGGAAATTCTACAATAGAATCCAGTCCTTCTCCAGTTAAGTTTCAACTGAAAAAAAAAAATAAAAAAAAAAATAATAAAAAAAAAAATCTGTAGAAATATAATCAGGTATGCTTATGTTATCACTGATGGTGACAATATTCCCTTTACTACTGTTACCATCTTTATCCTCACATGCACAATTCTCTATAGAAACTGATTCTACTGTAGAAACACTGTGATACTGCCATGATCACATAGCCCTTTTCATAATATTTGTAGAACATGAGAGATGACAATTTTTGCAGAAATGATCAAAAGAAAGAATGGAGGGCAAGTATAAGAAACATCAGAAAAGTTTAAGGAAGTATGTAGGGCCTCCTTCCTGGAGGCTGGATAGCTTAATAGCAGTTTTTCTTCCCTAAGTTCTGTGATTACCTGTCTGCTTGTTCCTGCCACCTCTGTAAGTGTAGGAATCGCTCATCAGTTCCAGACTGGTACGTGTACTGAGGGTGCAGAACAAATCTGGATGCCTGTGACTTCCGTTTGCATTTGTCATGGATGGAGATGGTGAGAACGAATTAGTATCAAAGGTACTGAAAGCAATTCCAGAGAGGGAGACAGACAATTCAGCAGAGCTTGATCCATGACATTTACTTGCGTTTATCTCACCAAAGTAATGTGCACTACTGGTTTTCAAGGCACTGATATGAGAAGATGAGTTTTAAAAACCTAGAGGGTAAGTAGGACACACAACACCTTGTACATGCTGAATTTGTATAACTTCTCTAGGCAGCGGGCAAGCTATTATAACTTTATTGTTTCAGGATATAAGCCTATTATACTCTGCAAATGAATACAGTGACATTTTGCTGTATCGGTTGAAAAGATTAACAGTTCACAAAGCAAACTGCCGAGTGAGGCAAATTAAATACATTAAAATGTGCAAGCTTAAAATTCTATATTCCCTGCACTATAAACTTACATACAATACAGTTTAAAGGGTCTCAGTGGCTCAGTTAATAATGCACTGGCCTGTCAGCTTTCTGGATGCAATTTAAGTCTGTTAGGTTGCAGTAAGCCATGACAGGGTGTGTTTTTCTCAGCCATTAATGAATGCTGTAGGTAAATTGTGCAGTAAGAAGGTGGCCCTGAGGTATATTAGTGTCACAGTAAATGTGCTAGGATTATTTTAGATGTTATTATTAAAAAGAAAAAAAAAACCCTGGTGTTACAGATGAATCTCAAACAGCTTAAAAGTTCATTGTGGAGAAGGGCTGGAATACTGAGATAGAATCTCAGTCTAAACCAGTGAGAGATTTAGCAGATCCTTTTCTCATGTGACTTGTCATTTTTAACTGTTTTCTCTAGTGATGCTTATCTGTCAGAAGAAATAGGCTTAAGCACTGTCGGGATATTGGAAGAAAACAAGTATCACAAAGCCTTGTGAATCCCAAGGATTTCATGTGGGGAGTCCTCCAGTAACTCCAGTATCCAACACAGGAAATAAAATATTTCAAAACAAAGGGCTAGGTTTCAGGTAATATTAATTAGCATTAATATGGACAGAATTGCCTTACTTCCTGGGGCAACAGCTATCTGGCCTCTTAAATGTCCACAAAAAGCCATGGCCCTTTTGACTGAAGTTCTTTAGTAAAACAACATGGTGTTGAGGGGTCTAATTATAAAGCTAACACAACAAATCCAAAGAGGCATAAATATTTAAAGCTTCATTTTAAAAAGAGACTCAGGATGTTTTTTTCCACTTAGCCCTTTTAGACTGGTGTATTAGCTTTACATGTCCTGAAAAGTGATAATATTAACAAGTAGAGAGATGGTCAGATTCTATAAAACTGGTTTAAAAGAATCAGTACTAGAAAATTATGGGCACAGATGTTTACATTCATCAATTCCTATCTACAGGTCCTCATCCCAGCAGTAAGTCTAGGCCACAGCTAAAATCATGGCTGTTAGATCAGGAAGATGAAAAAGCCGTAAGAAGTAGGTTTACAGAACTAACTTCACATCCTCATGAAAGTCCAAGTTTGGTTCCACTCCAGGTCATTAGAGGGGATAGCTGCAACATTTTTAGCCATAAGTAGTATTCAGTACCTTTCTGAGCATGTGGATAGATCCTTTTCACCATTCTGAGTTCCTTTGCTCTGATTCAGTAACAGAGACTGTTGACTGTTGGTAACACATTATCTTGCCTCTATAAAGTAGAGCTTAGTAGATCCTCAGAAGATCCAGCACACAAGAATCCCTTGGTAATTAGTTCAAAGCCTTTTTTTTCTATACTATGATCAGCAATTTGAATGAAGCTTCTAAAGGATTTTATAGGAGGAAAGTCACGGTACTTTACAGAAACTGAAGTCAAGAGCATTCCAAAATGCATGCATAAGCTTAGCTGCATGAAACATGACTTTTGTTTATGCTTGGAATGAGTTTTTGTGATCGACCTTTGTACAAAAGCCTATAGGAATATCTTTGAAAGCTTATAGAATTTAATAAAGAATTTTACATTTTTTATATTTTTTACTTTAAAATATAATGGAATTATTATTTATTAATACTGAAAACTTACTACGGTATTTTACAGTTTAATATTTCTGCAGAAAAGTTGTCATTCCTTACTATGTTTTTATGCCTTTTGAGAAAAGAGGGCATAGAATCTGACTAATTTGGGCTTTTCCTACCAGCTTTATTACCCTTATACTTCAGCATAAGAGTTCCACAGGTTTTTCATTCAAACCAAATGATTTTGCAGGAACAGTGATGGTGATTCTTGAATCAAAGTCCTATTTTAGCTTCTAAGGACCTGTAATTCTCTGGTGAATTTTATATATCCTGTTTTCCAAATTCAGAATGGGGAAATAAAATTATTAAAAAGTATCTAACTTAAATAGTAGGAAAATCTTGCTAAAATAAATTTATAATGATTTTTTTTTAAATTCTAACTAATAGTAGTAGAAACCTGTGTAGAAGTACTCTGTATAAAGACAAGTACACAAGTACTTTCAGAGGACAGTAAAGGCATAGGCCTTATTCAAAGAGAATTATACTTTTACTCTGATAGTAAACCAAAGGCATTTTCTCTGTTGGAATAATCCCAGCCACATTAATTTCTGAGTACTCAGAATTAAATCAGTATAAGGCAGAAGGGAGGAAAACAGCATAAGGGAGTTTCAAGAGAAAAAAAAGGTCAGACACCGGAAGTAATAACTGGAAATCAAAATCACAAAGTATCTGCCTATGTCAATTTATAATACCTACTCTGCTTCTAGGCAGTCAATGGTAAATTTCCCTTTGGCTTTGGATTACTGATTTGGGAAGGAAATCCCAAACAGTTCTAGTGATTTTAAATGAAAATCTATGGATCTTTCCACATATAAATGAAAATTGAAACATCAATTCTTACTGCAGTACAGTAGCAAGGATCTTGGATCTTCTCCAGATATTGCCCAAATTGCTGTAGTCTCCCATCTTACCTTTACAATGACTCTGGCTTGATTAGGAAGTGAAACAAATGAAACTTGCCAGCAGCTGACCATTTTTTACACCAGTGTGAACCATATTTGGGCCACAGTTAGATGGAATTTAGTCAAGAACCAAAGTCTTGATTTAAATATCTCTCAGAGGCTTTCTGCTGTGAAAACGGAGCCTGACAGCAGTGAAAGTCTTGGCTTATGCCTGAAATCTCCAGCTGGCTAGTAAGGCCATGAAATGGATACCCTAGGATCCCAGACACTAAATATAAAGCCCGTTTGCTTAGACTTAAGCTTTCAGTAAGTCAAAGAACCTCAGCTACATTTAGATTATATTTTCCAGTTTTATCTATGGGAAATTGTGAGAAATATTTTTCTTTTTGAGGATTCTATTTCTTGCCCAGAATTTCAACAAAAGCACATTTCTGTTTCACAGTACATTCAACATTTTTTGAAAAAAAAAAAAAAAAGGCGAAGAAATTTAATACAAATAAGAATAAAATTGTGATGGGAGGTGATTAATTCTAATGCAACTTGTGAGCCACAGTCAAAGCTACCCTAAGTTGCATCACAAAACTTTACACAAGACATTGTGCTATTTTAAATTTACAACCACAGAATTGCATACCTTGTACTTGAAAATCACTATATGGCAAAAAAACCCCACACTTTTTAGATCTAATAGAGGATACATAAAAGCTGGCATTTTCTATCAGCTTTAGAAGATACCTTCAGAAGCCCAGGATATAATCTTTTACCAGTCTGTCTTTCTGAAGAATGTTTCCAATCTAAATTGTGTAAGCCTTTTAACTGTACTTGTAACTCTGATAGAAATCAAAATAAGTATTTTTATTAGCTTGAGTTTAAAAACAACTTAATTTCAATAAAAAGTCTATTTATTCATCCACATGACACAGAAAATGCTTGGTATTAAAGTACTTTCATTACAAAAGTGGTGGGAAGGTAAAATACAATTAGGCTCAGCTAGAACATTTTAATGTTTGATTACAACCAGCTGAGCTGGGACAAATTTTCATGCCAGCACTAAGATCCTTGTGATAATAGGGTTACATATTCTCTGTAACATAAAATGTGAAATTTACATGCAAAGTGGTATGCCCTCTTGTTGCACACATATAACTCTCATTAGCATTAATGGAAAATATACATGCCTATCAAGGAGAAAATATACCCCATTAAATTCCCAAACATTATGTCAGTTCTGACATCTTCTAATATGATCTATGCTCATACAGCAAAAAAATTAACAATTCAGCTCTGATATAGTGGGTCTATGTATATGTAGATCTTAAACGATTTTATGAAGAGTAAGTCCATGCAACTCAAAGATACCTGTAGAGAAACTGTAACTTAAGTTATGCCCCAAAAAACCTGTAACAGATACTGGAAGCAAAATTTGAATAAAAGCATGGAACTCAATACAGGCAAATATATCATAATTCATCCCCCAAAAAGTTTTGTATATACATAGTTTGTTTCTAAGAAACTAAATTAATTTATCACCAATTAAAATAGATTTGGGTAGTGAAAAACAAAGACACATTAAAATAACAACTTTCCTCTTCACTTCCTCATGCCCAGCTTCACACCTTTATTCCCAACTCCTTACCTCCCTGCCCAAAGTAGCATAGAGGAGATAAAGAGTGGAGTGGGCTCTAATTTCTCTCTGCAAGTGCTTCCTCCTCACTTTTAATTTCTGCTCTAGTGTGGGCTCTCCATATGCTGCAGTTCCTTAGGTAAATACCTATATGCTCCAGCATGGGATCCTCCACAGGCTGCAGTATGGATATCTACTCCCATGCCTGCAGTGCCACTCCTCTTTGTCCTTATACTCCTCATCCTCTTCCTCTGTCCTGCAGTGGGTGTCTTGGAGTTGTATCTGGCATAGGTCAGCCCATGGCATCTTCTCACAAAGGCCACTCCTGCAGCCCTACCACTGCCAACATCTTGTCATTAACATCCAAAAAAGCAAACTTTTTTAGGTGTGTAATCCTATGTCCTATCCTAATTGTGACCCTTCTGTGAAAGCCAAAAGAAGTGAGAAGTAAACGCAGGCTTCATAAATTTCATCTTAACATATCTCCAGATTATTTGAAAGAGTCCAAAATGAAGAAAAAATATTACCAAACTGTAATTTCAAGAAATCATGTATTATTTTGTATTTTTATTTTATGTTCTGAATTTTTCATATTATATAGATTTATTACATTATATCATATATGATCCAGTAAAATCCAAATGTCTTTGTCTGGACCAGAGTCCGTGTGGTAGGCAATATCCCAATAGTAGAAAGTTATTTCCTTTCTTAACTGCCTTAGCCTTCAAGGAATTGATTTTAGGGGCATGACAAAAATAGCTCAGGAAATAGGTCCAGACTCTCAAACCAAGGTAGCACAGCAGTTCTGTGATTTCAGCAGAGATATGCCAATTCACACCTGACAGGAAATCTGGCCTTCACCCTTAGAGTGGCAATTACAAGATGTATATCGCTTCTTGATGAGATTTATATTATCAAGCACATTCTGTGGAGTTTTCCTTGCTAGCTTCAGGGGAGTAGATATTTACAGATGAGTCGTTGACATGTCTTGAGCTATCACAGAATCTCCAGAGAATCATCAACCTTTTCTTCCACAGGAGCAAAGGTAAGACGAGCAGCATTTTCAGCTCTAAAATGGTTTATTTGAGATAATGTCCTCTACACCTCCTCAGCCTTTTGATTCATATATTTGGATAATACTTAAATTTATGCATATATATCTTACTTCCATTCCGAAGTGTTTAAGTGACCATGTCAGGATTCATAATTAACTTCCTTTAAAAATAAAGAAAAAAAAAAAAAAAAGTGATGTACAATTCAGCAAAATACCATAAAGACAGGTAGAGAGGATACTGTGAGGTCAGAGAAGGCAGAAGTGAAGCTTTGCTAGAAATATTGAAAGTCCTCAGACAAATGCCTCCCAGTATTGAAATAATGGTCTTGTATTTTTATCTGTTTTTTATGTAAAGAGGTTCATAACATTTTTCTTCTTTGGTTGTTCGATGTGATTAAATCCCTTACTGAAAAAAATACAGACAAAAGTGTCAACAAAAATATGTATGCTTTGACAACTTCCAAAGTTTATTTGACTTATGTCCTTCAGATTTCCAAGTCTGTAATAGAAGATTTAGCTATAAAAGGTGATGTTTTTCAGGTGGTTACTGTTCAAGTAGCATAAGTTCCAGACAAAACTAGGTGTCCTTTACAACAGATAAGTACCTGCTCTTTCTTTCTCATTGCATAACTTTAAATATAAATTAAGCAGTGAGTTGCCAAATTTTATTACAATAATGTGAAACAAATGACATTTTCATATTATTTTTATGCAAACATAGCCACTTTCCCAAATGACTGACAAAAAAGTACTGCTGAAACAGGTGAAAAGCTGCTAAAAGCCCCAAAATGAATGTTGTTTGTGAGTAAAATGGAATTTTAGACAGACTAATGGGTCACTTTAGCAATCCTATTCTACTTGTGACAGTGGGCAATGAATGTAAAACAAGCCCATAGCTGGTTAAAAGCAGCTTGATTCATAATTCTGAGTTATTGTGAGCACAGGTCAGATGCAGATTGGGGTCTGACCCAACCTGTTATTTGACTTTCAGCCTCTTGCTTTTTATCTGCTACTAGGCTGTAATTTTCATTGATTAAGACTAAACCGATTTTCCAGAATACTGAAGGAAAGAAGAACAAAACTGAAAACTTTACAGTTTGTCATATTAATGAATGGAGTGTAATGGCAAGAAAGAACTGAAAGAGTCACAGTCCAATAACTCAATTCATTACAATATCAGTAACTCCATTTAGTGAGGGAGAACAGAAGTGAAATTACAGGCTTCAGAAATATGTGAATGTATATGATCATCATGGGAGACGACATATTTGTATAAAAATAATAACAGTCCTGGATAATGGGAAGAATAAGTAGGTACACATGCAGGATTAACTTAAAGAGCAAAATTATGTTAAAAATGCCATTAAGAAGTTCCACACTCTGTAACTTTAAAGGTGTACCTTAAAGATGAAGTTAGGGAATAACGAAATGTCTCACAAGCTTTGCAATTACAAGTGAAATACAGGTAACTTATCATACCCATTAGGAAATTAGAAAATGTATTTTGAACTCTATGTCTCTTCTAGATGGATACTCTTGCCTTCATTGATATGAAGACTCTTGAATTACATACCTAAGCATTTTCTGACAAAAAGAAACTACCTAGGAAAGGGAGAATAAGGACTCTAAAAAAGAGAATGTTATTTCATTTAAAATCTAACCTTTCTTTTTATTTTTATTTGTAACTGTAATGGTTAAAATAGACATTGTTGAGAGGTAAGAGATAAAATTCATTTCTCCTCTGAAGAAAAGAGTATGTGGCATCTCTTGGAAGTACCCCAAAAACCACGGTGTGGTTGAGATAGGAGGAAAGGTATTTCTATAAATCTTTTTCTCTTTTTTTCAAGGCTTTTTCATTTTGAACAACATAAAATAAAAGATTAATCAAACAAAACCAGAGAAAATTACCATAATTCCCCTGTTTTAGGACTACCATCTATGAGATTGGAGATGGGATTTCAGTTTCTGCTCGAGGAAGACAGTCTCACTTTTTAAAGTGAATATTTGCTTAGTTTCAGGGCAAAGACGGTCATCCTGATCTTCACTGGCATGTATGATTTTGGAAACTGTGATGATATGAAATTCTGACTGTATTCTTTACCTCTGTCTTTTCCTTGATCAAAAACTTTGCTGTTTGGCATTTCACGTATTTCTAGAATTAGATGGAACTAAGCAGGATTTTATTTTGTACTGAGTTACTTTTCAGGGTGAGAGGTTAGGCAGTACTTTGGCACTTGTGTCTTGCTGTAGATTTAAAATATATTTGGTATTTTGTGGAAAACGATGACTATAAAATTATGATTTCATGTGGTACGAGATTAAATCCTTACTTTTACTCTAGTAATTGTCAAAAGAAAGGATTTAAGTTGTGTCATTTGGCATTTTAATTGCATGCTTTGGTCTTAATGTGGATTAATTTTATGCCATATTATATTCATGTAATAATTCTGTTATGAAATGAAGTATCAGGGAATGGAAAAATATATCATCTTATGTACAATATTCCATGAATTAGAATAATGTAATATAGTACCTTGACCTTTTCTATATTCTGTAATTTGACTGAATGGTCATTGCGTTTTTCCCTCATTAACAAACTGAATAACCAATAGCTGAAATGATGACATGGGCATGAAGTCAAGAAACAGACTAATGAAATAGTCACATCAGCATAGTGTAGTAGATGACTATGTCTAAGAGAACACATGAGCCATTAAATCACAAAATCAGTTAGAGGGACTGGAATGAGAATGGAAAGTGAACAAGAAAAAAACTGCTTTCATGACAATAGAGCAAGCTTAGCCTTTTCTTATTAAGCACTTGTAAAATTCTATTGTCATATAAAACATTAGAGCAAGTGAAATATTAAGGCTTAATTTAAACAATAAACATATCACTAGACTAGACAAGGCTTAAAGTTTCCTTAACAAAGAACTTAATATAAAATATTTATAAGCGGATTTAAATTCTAATGAACTGACAGTCATCACATACACACAATAGTACAATGACAGAAGTATTACAAATTAGCCATATGAGACTATTGTCTAGGTCTTCCCTCTCAAGCAGACTATGTCCACAATGACAGCAATTCCACAGTATTGCATTAGTGGTACCATGAAAGAAAAATGCACATAATAGAATGGAGGAAATTAAGCCACATCTTTTAAAAGTAATCATAATTAAGTTTTAGTAGGTTTAGTGATAAAGCTGCACTTTGGATCTACAAGATGTATTGGTTACAAAAAGATTCAAGAGATGTTATATACTGACTTGGCTATCCTGCCAGATTCAGTTTGTAATTGATTACAGTTAGTATAGTTTATCTCTTTATACTCAGCTTTAAAAATACTTTCAGTCAGTTTGGACCACTGATTTCTACACATAGTCTTCTCCAGCTTAAAGCAGGGAGCTGTCCTGATCACGGATGTCTTCCTTATCAAAGTCCCAAGAGTCATAAAAGAGGCATAGTATGTAAGCTTGTGATAACTCTTTATGTCTAGCCATAATTTCTGGATCACCATAAGGAGCAATAAAATACCTTTAATATAGTATAAAAAGTGCTGTAAATTTGCAAATAAAAATGAACTTTTGCCATTTCTAAGCTTCTGTTTTTCATCAGTCCATGTAGAATTAGCTCCATTGTTTTGCATGGAATTAATTTAAGCTTGTACTATCATGGTCTTTCCTCACACCAGGAAGAATGTTTGCAATCATTTATACAGCTAGGTAAGAATCAGGTAATTACTAATGGTTAGGTAAGATTGCAAATGTAACATTTTCACATTTCTATTGTCAAAACTCTGGGTAAAGTGAATTAGAAAAAGAAATTGTACACTTTCTCCTGGTTTACATAAACCAGCTGCAAACTCTGTAGGTTTCATTATTCATTTTGATGTTCTTTCTTTTGATCCCAAGAAAGAAATATATTTATAATTTCCAGAAGAACTGCCTCAAAGGTAAGTGCTATTCAAATATTGTTCTGTAGAGATAAAAAATTTACAGTGTCAGTGGTATTTGGCTGTGGATTGATGATGCATTGCACAAGGATATAGAGACATCATTCCTATAAAACTTGTAACATTGTAGTTTAGGGTATATTTAACCTTTAATACAAATCGTGTTTATTCACACACACACAGACACACATACCCATTGGAATTCAAAGCACTTTTTTTATATATATATTTAGTTGAATTTGGTTTTTTTATTTCCCTGTGTTTTCCTATACTGTGGCTGCTGCAATTCTTTGCTTTGGCAAAACTGAAATAGTGGATTTGATTGCAAAGAACAAGAGTAATATAAAGAACTCCAAGAGTACCAGCTTAAGTTGAATAGATTTCAGTGTAGATTAGTATGAAATTGGGCTTTCAATAGGAAGCTTGAACATATTGAAATACATTTTACTTTGGAACTGTCATCCAAATCAGTCTTAGAAAACACTAAGTCTGTAATTTTAACTCACAAATCCTTCCAGAATATAGAGCCACAAATACCCCGAATTTCCTACTTCTGATATTTTCAGTATGTCTCTCCCCTCCACTTGGTTTCCATACCATGATTAGTCCCTGATTACTTTCACGTGTATGATGTATAATAATTGGATAGAATTCACCATTAGACAATATTTTCTGAGTAATAAAAATGTATTTTTCTGTTATGTGTGATCAGTTACTTGATGCTCAGTTCAAAAAACAGAGTTCTCTGGAGACACCGAGGATTAACACTGTATTTAAGCATCTTTCCAGGAGCAAAATTAACATGTGATCTTAAGAATCCATCCCCTGTAGACCTGCTGCCTACCAGTACAATTATTTTGTCTAAAGGTATTCTTCTGATCCTTATCTTACACCAGAGGCAGCGGGAACTGGTGGCTGGGCAAAGACCATACTGCAGATCCATCAGCCAAAACCTGGGCACTCTGAGAAGCAGACCTCTTGGCTCAAGTGATAATTGAGTCAGAACTGCAGCAAATTAAGCAAAGACCTTGAAGAATCAAGCAGTTAAAAACCTCACAACAGCTGAAAAGGCAATAAAAGGAAGGCAATTTAGCAACAGGTGCTAGTGAAAAGGAAGACAGGGAGCTATTTCTAACAATAGATGGCTTTGAAGCTTTGATGTTTCAACAATTTTCAGTTAACTCGTAGCTGAGGAGGTTAACTATAAAACTGTATTGCAGAAATTGGAAAAGTTTTACTCCAACTGAAAATTAAACTTATTACATATATTTTTTTAATTATTTTTTTTATCAGATGGTTGTAAAAGCAAACAAGAACTCAGGAAATTTGCCAATCTACTTAAACTATATTGAAGTGCTCCCCTTTTAAGCTGCCTCTCCATGATTAAGAATTTTAATAAAACAATTTGAAAACAGCATGAAACTGTCACCAAAGTAATTGTGCTAGAGTAATTCCTACTACTTGAGCATAGAAGTCAGTAGATGAAGCTGAAAAGTGACCATTTTCATGCCTGGAAAGATATTAGAGAATTCACAATATTTGCAGCAAAGAGATATGTGGTCAGGTCCTCTGCAGAAAGGAGTATTGAGACTTTTGCAGGCAGAGTTCCTCCAAAATCAGTGGACAGACAAAGCTGGAGGCAGTGGAAGCTTTCATGGCCAGCATATCAACTGGTGAATGGAGGCCTATCTCATACTTTGCTAGAAGTTTCTAACCATGTAGCATAGAGTGAAGTAGGTGCTGATGCTGGGGGAAAAAACTCTCAAAACCTCTATGTTAATAAATCAGACTAATAACTGGACCACATAGTGTCCAGGAAATGGAGGGGATAGGGGAAATCCCAACTTAATACAAAATAAAAAAACACAGCTTGTTTACGGTTTGTTGGGAAAAACCAAATCTATTGTGTGGACTAAAGAGGAGTGGCATATGATTAGAAGTCACAGAAGAGACCAGATGTAATCTTTTATGAATGTAGAATGAAATCATCCCTCCCTCAAAGTGTAGATTTGTTTATGATGCCTGAAAAAAAAAAAACCAGTATTTATCTTTCATAAAGTATTATTCTTATTTGCAGTGGTAAGAAAACACCATGGCTACATGGGTAACTGCATATCAAATATGCTTTTGCAAGAGATGCTTTGTATTGGAATAGCTTTCACTAAACAACTATTTGTTTTAAGCAGTAATTACTGCACTATAAATTTGGACATATTTCCAAATGTCCCTTCTACTCCCAGCTTTGTGTGTAGTTGCAAATAAAAACAAAATGCTATAACACCTTTTAGAAAGAGGATAATATCCAATAGAAATGTAACACTATTCAACAATAGAAAAATAACAATGAAATAACTGTAATTACCTCAATATTTTCTTAAAATAAAACTAAAAAATTCCTTCACTTTTAACAGCTGGCTGGGGATTTGCACATATAAAAAGAGACACGTTAAAATACATCTAATAACATTTGGGTTCTCAGGAACTGCCATCACCTCATTTAAAAAAACATCCTACAACATATAGAAATGGTCCCAAGATGTTTTCATCAGAAGAAATAAATGTGGCCAGGTGCAGTTATCATCCAAGATAACACAAGTTATGGAGGAATAGGTTTGAAGAACTGAAAGATGGGAAGAGAGGTAAGAGACACTGAGCTGACCAATTTGCAATTTGGCCTGACATGATTTTTGAATGAACAGCAGTTCCAATAAATAAAGTATTCTGCTTTTGGGTATCAGGCCAGTGCAATCTGGTTGCATTTAGAAAAAAAAATAATCACTTGTATATTTAATATTCTTGCATCACTTTTCTGGACTCGATTTTTCTCTTTTAGGTTTCTTCTCTCTACTACTAACCTCCATAGAGTACCAATGCCAAAAATATCGTGTCCTTTAGATAGGAAATACTGAAATGTTGTCATAGAAGAGCTAGCACCCCCAATTCATGTGTTTGTCCACTTCCTTCTATTTGTTATTCCTAGAAAGATTACAGCTGCTCTGAAGTGAGGATTGTTTTCTACTACATAATCAAAACACAGCAAAATAGGGCCCCAAGATACTGTTTTATTCTAAACAATTGCCAAGAGAAAACTGATTTTTTTTTTTCCATTTGTTTTTAATGTTGGGCATCCACTACTAATTTTGTTTCACAGGAAGTAGAAAGGAGTAAAATCTAGCTCTCTAGATGGGAAGAAATACCAAATCTAAAGCAATCTAAACCTCTTGAAGAGAAATTGATATGTATTTTATTGATTTACTTTTGGTAATTTTGTTTACTGTTTAGTTGACACTGGGGGGTGGGGGGTGTAAGAGGGAGGGAGAAAGCAAATCTGTTGAGCATCAGTTCCACAGAGCTTGATGAAGGAATTGCAAATCTCACATGCCCACATTTTAAACCTCACTGTTCATCTCTGTTTTATTCAGTCCAAGGATTTGAGAAGCACTTCACAGAAAGTACTTCAATGACCTGAGGGAAGGACTTCTTGTATGCCTTCTATGCTTGTTATATGTTTCATTAGATTGTGAGTCTTTGTTTTGATGCTCTTTAAGGATTTCACAACATTCCCATGAAGAAAGACTAAGTTATCTGATTTCCTCTGCTCCCTGGTTCAGGATATTTAAGCTTTACAGTCTATTTTATATTTGAAATTGTGAAGCTATTTCTTTACAGATATTTGAGTTTAGGACAAAAAACAGAGGGACAACTGTGTCCGCACCAGTTCTGTCTTACAATCTTCAAGGATAACCCTATGTTCAGTAAATTGCAATTATAATACAAAAGTTTTCTGTGTCTCTAATGTCAATTACAGTTATTTATCTAGTCCTTAACAATACTTTCCTAAAGCATTTTGAAGATTTGGGGCCTAGATTTTAAAGCTTTACGCTCCTAGTTATAGCTGGCAGAAAAATAAGAATTTTATTTTTTTCTTATAACTATAAATACCTAATTGTTATGCTTTTTAATCCCTAGTATGCAAAAAATTCCTAATCTTCAAAGGAAATCTAGGAATACTGTAATCCATAAGCAAAACAAAAGAGAGACAGTCATGTCACTGTTCACTCAGTTTACCTTTCAGCCAAACCTGAATCATCCCTAAGCAATGGAGTGAAGAGAGCAACTTCAGAGCTGTCTGGGATGATCTGTCTCCCATTTCTTGGAAGCAGGATTCAGGATCTGATAAGTAGTGTCAGAAATGTCTTTTAACACATCTCTCAGCTATGACATGCCTCTAATTTAATTGCCTAAGAGATCAGCAGGACTGGCAGGTTCAGAAGCACTCTGATCTCAGGATTCAGGATAAGAAGCACCCTAGCACACCAGTAGCAGAGTTAAAATGTGAAGGGATGTAAGACACTGAGGACAGCACAGGTTACCTGTACATGTGTCTAACAGTCAAGGGGTTTGAGGAGTCACCTCAGATGGGGGAGACAGAATGCAGCAGCATATGCTAGAAATTAAATATTTTGAGGGATAGAAGAATGAAGAACTGGCATAGCTGACACTGTATATAGCAAGGATGTGGCAAGACAGTTTCAAGCCTGTTCAATTATTAATACAAGGCAGAAAGGTTTTAGGAAGAGAGAGAGTGAGAAACCATCCATCAGTTTGGTAGTTTCAATACTCAAGTCTCATTTCTCATCCAGCAGGACAGGAAAAGCTATTTCTCTGATTATAAGTAGATCTAGATACTGAATGACAGAAGGAGGCTCATAATACTAAAGAAGAACAGGCATTTAGTCAACATTGAGAGCTCTCCTTTGCATTTCACAGGTGCTGAGCTGGTTATTGAGGCCCACTTTCTGAATTTAATTCGGCTTCCAATGCACTTTATGCACAATATGTGCCTTCACTTACAACACGTGGGGGGTGACCATTTCAGCACCTCCAACCTTCAATAATATGACATCAGGTAAAACTGACAGACTTTGCAGCCTGAGAGCTTTTCTTCTGATTTGCTTGGAAGTGAATCACCTTTTTTTTTCTTTCATGCAAAACTGAAATTTCCTCTAAAACCACAAGTATTTCCCAAGCATTTCTGCTTTAGAGGGAAAAAAGCGTATTTGCTTATACACTGTATATTGCGTGCAGCACTGTGTTCAGTACAGGCATGCACACAGTAAGCGTAGATACAACTATGTATGCATATACATAGTCAAACGTACACATTTCGAATGGTATTAGTTACATATAGCAAAGTAACTTAATTCATATAGTATTTGAAACGCAGGGCTTTATCTTTGACATTTTTGTTCCTAGAGATGCAAAACTAAATCTACTGTAACATATAGTGCCAGGTTCTGTTTGGCCCCCCCTTTTTTTTTTTTTTGTTAATTAATGTAGTTACCAAAAAACAGCTAAAGGAACACTGCATCCCGTGCAAGAAGAAAATGATGCTGCTGTCTCTGAGGAGTGTTTTTCATCGATTATGCCAGAGAAGAGGGAGAGCGTGTATCAGTTAGATCATGTTCCTTGTTCTAACAAAGCAGATGCAACTCCGCTATATGCACTGAGTAGAAAATTAGTATGAGGTAATGCTATCATAAATAATTGCTTAAAGCACCTCAGCATTATGAAAGTTGAAATTTAAAAAAAAAAAGAGAAAAGCCTGTAAATGTAAAAGCATGGTGAAGGGTAGCTTTTAAAGTAATTGAGGATTTTTCATTGGATGGTAGCTTTCTACAGTACATTATTTAAAATCTGAGTGTGGAGTACCCTCTAGCTGATATCTGAAGATCAAAGCTGCTATTAGATTTTTTTCAACTGCTGTAAAGGTTCAGCTATTATAAAAGAAATTAAAGGAACTAATGGAACAAATAACATAAAGTAGTCTTCCATCCAACATAGCAGATCAGTATAACTTGTGAAAGGGTGTTTGTTACAAAAGGCCCCAAAGCTTTTAAATGCATTTTGGTCTAAAAATTGAATTTCAGGTAGCACAGTTGAAAAATCAAACATTGACTTTAATGAGTGCCATTAAAGATTCACCATTGTTATTGTCAGGATTTATTCTCTCTTCTCTCTGGAAATGAAATTTGAAGCTGAAATGCAAAAGAAACAAGCTACTGCACTCTGGCCAAGAATTGTTTGATCACAGAGGCAAACACAAAATGGCTTATTAATAATTGCACCTCAGTGCTCTGCCTGACCTCAGGGAGAGCAGCTTTTTTCGAATAAGCCACAATTATATTATATAGTTTAACCCTTGAAGAGAAGGCAATTTTTAGGTCTACAACCTATTGTAATCTGACAGGAGGCCACAGACGCCTCTCAACTAACAGTCAAATATATGATGTAGGATTAGTGCTATGTATTATGAAAGAGCATATCACAGTGGATGGCTCTGCTTTTGGACTGAGTAAAGATTGAATGGCATTATGTGCTAGGCATTAAATTAATAAACAATGAATGAAGTCTAGCACATCACTCCCAGATGAAGTAAAACACCAAGCTTCCTGTGAAACTAGAGTATACATGTTTTTATAAAGTCCTTCACACTGAAATAAGAAAAAAATATATTGGTACCTGATGAGATGTGATTAGTTTTATAGATCTCTTTATTCATTCCAGGATTTAGCATATAGATTATTTATATCAGCCAAAATGGTTAATTACATCAGCTCACAGGAAATGAGAACTAGAAGGTCAAATTCTTCATCTGGTTTTGACTAAGGCTAAAGTATATCTTTGTAAACAAAACCACTTTTATTTGTAAATAGAACTGCTTTATCCTGAATGCCACATTCATGTTCCTTTACCACAGAATATTTGACATTCCCAGAAGATAAACCTTTGAAAATTATACATGAAAATAATACAAGTTAGTGAAATGTAGGTTAGGACATCACCGGTTGAGCAAATTATGAACAACCCTCTAAGTCCTCTGATTTTTTTCTTGTCCCTTGCTCTTTATTTTGCCTTTTCTAATTTTTAACTGTGACCTTTCTCTATATGATATCCTGAAACAAAAACAGAACTCCCTTCAAATTTCACTGTATTTACAAACAGAACAAAACTTAGACCAAGAAACAACTTTAGGACAAAAGAAATAAAAAATTAAGTTTATCTACAGCTTAACTAAAACAAACACTGAATATCTATTCTTCCTTCTGCTGCTACTGCAATTAATTTTCTTTAAGCAGGTAGCATGAGTGTCATGGTTTATGCCCACACCACCAATAACAAAGGACCGCATGGCCACTCACTTACTTCTACCACTCCCCACCATGGTGGGATAGGGAGGAGATAATAGGCTCAAGAGTAAAGACAAATGACAGGGAGGGCACCAATTATGGTCACAGGTAAAGAACAGACTTGACTTGGGGAAAAAAAAAACGAATTTCATTTAAACAACAAACTGACTACAAATTTACCAATTGAATCACAATAGGATAATGTGAAATACAACCAGACCTTAAAAATAATTTCTCTCCATCCCTACCTTCTTTACAGGCTCAGCTCTGCTCCTGATTCTCTACCTCCTCCCCACCAGTGGCTCCGGGGTGCAGGGAATTGGGGTTGAAGTCAGTCTGTCATATGTTGTTTCTGCCATTTTTTCCTCCTCAAGGGGACAGCTCCTCACAGTCTTCTCCTGTTACAACATAGCATCCTTTAGGCAGGAGACAGTCCTCCATAAATGTCTTCAATAGGAGTCCTTGTCCCAGGGCTGCAGCCTCATGATCTGCTCCAGCGTGGTTCCCTTCCATTGGATGCAGTCATCCTAGTGATAGATCGCTCCAGCATAGCCTTCCCTCACAGTCACGGCCTTCATTGGATGCAGCCACCTGCTCCAGTGTGGAGTCCTCCACTGGCTGCAGGCAGGCATCTGCTCTCCTCCATGGGCTGCAGAGGGTCAGCATTCCATCTCACCACAGGCTGCAGGGGAGTCTCTATTCTGGAGCACCTCCTCATACTCCTTATTCACGGCCCTTGGTGTCCACATAGTTGTTTCTCTGACATCTCAGTCCTCTCCAAAAGAAAAGTTGCCCAGAAAGCTTTTCCCTCTTAAATACGTTAGTACAGAGGCACTGCCATTGTCAATGATTGGCTCGGTCTTGGCCAGAGATAAGTCCAACATGGAGCTGGGGGAACTTCTACAAGCTTCATATAGGAGCCACTCCTGTAGTCCCCCACTACCAAAATCCCACCAGACAAAAATCCAATACAATGAGTCAAGTTTCTACAAAGGGAACAAGTATGAATAACATTTTTATTGCATTTTATACATATGCTATTACTCTGAGGTTGATGTTCAATTTCTCTCTAAAACTCTTATTCAGGACTGTCCAACAAAAGGAGGAAACATGGTAAAATATGTGGAAATGAACCAATAATTACCATGTGATGTATGAATTTGGAAACTTGTGGAATCTTTGGTGAGGGGAAAAACAATTGTTTGAGTTGCCTTTATGTGATTAAAAAAGGAAGCAATGTTCTGCGATGGCAGTCTGCAGAGCATTAACCTCAGGCTGGATGGACGCAAGAAGGAATAAGAATCAAGCAATTAGCTCAGATGTGAAATATTGATTACAAAATTAGCTAAGGCACTAAGGGAACAAAAGGGTATGTTACTTATTAACTATTTATATGCTACAGATGGAAATAAATAGTAAATAAGAAGACTCAGAATTTCTCATTTGTCAGTATACATTTGTCTTGATTAGAATTACAGAAACCTGGAGGATTAATAACTGAAATATTAAAATCATTATTACATTATTACAAAAGGTAGTACAGGAAAGAGAAAAGAGGCTTTCTTTGTCCAATATGGTCCTTCTTGGGGGGTTTCTAAACCACTGATAGGTTGACTTTGAATCCATACAGATCAATGCTCCATCTTGTGCCTATTCTGGTGCAAGATCAGTAGTTACCATTTACTGACTCCCAGATTTAGGTCTCATAGACCCAAAAGATTGTCATCCCTGTATATATTACTGCATATAGATAAAGTATGAGCAGAAGGGGAGCAAAACCTTGTATGAAAAGCAGAAATGAGATTTAATAGATGGCAGACATTACAAACCTCATGACATTATCATAAATTTATCTTGCTTACCAAACTAAAAGTAGTAACTATCTGTTTATCACTTCCATAGAGGAACATATGATTTGATTATGTCTATGGTATGCAAATGGGATTAAATGAATGCAATACTATAAAATACAATATAAACAAGTAGTTTAACATGTAAACTACCACATGCATACAACACAGAACTCTCAAATACGTAAGTTCAAATCAGGAAGGAGAAAATTTTAAGCAGAAAAATTTGAATGTTAGTAAAAATAAGGCACTGACAATTTGTCCAAACAGATTTTATGAAAACAAAATTAATATTAATAGAAAAGTAGCACTGACATAAGAAAGGTGGTGTTATCGATTTTAAAATTAGCAAGTTATTAATTAATAGCTAGGCTAATAATAATGGAATAAATAA
>JANIJG010012949.1:59598-74992 GCA_024611175.1 Megaceryle torquata | reverse complement strand
GAAGGAAAGCCAGAAAAGTACAATAATAATGGGACAGTTTGGGGTGGGTGGGAGGGGGGTGAGGATTAAAATCAATACCATTACCTGCTGTGCATTTTTGTATCAGGAAAGGTTCCTGACCTTGTTAGAGATGGTGACCTTGTAAAACCATGAACCCTGGTAAATGTGACTGAGTGGGGCAAAACATTTCCAACCTCAAGGCAAGGGTGGATTTGTGAGGGTCTTGTTATATGCTTGGCATTTTAATTGGCAGACCTATATCTGAACCTCCTGGTCCTGAACCACCAAGGGAAGTGCTTGTGTCCTGAGGCAATATTTAGGATTAAGTCTCCACAGGGGCTCTTGCAAGAGAGGAGATAGTGTCATCTGCCTCTGGGAAGCAGTGCCTGGCACAGCCCTTCCCAGGGAGCTAGTGCAGCCTGGGTTCCCCCCTGCACCCTGCACCTGAGCGCTGGTGTGGACCTCCCTGCACACCTGCGATGCAAGGCTTAGACAGGCAGCGCTGCCCCGTGGGGGCCATATAGTGCCTCGATGCTACGTCATGTCATGGCTTAATATATAATCCTAGAAGAGCTCACCTGATGACATCTTTATCTTGAAAGCAGCAGCAGACGGTGTATGCTATTTTCAGCTTCGCAGGCTTGTTTAGAGCATCTCCCCCGCTGTTTCTCAAGTCAAAGCCCCAGACAAGTTCATCCCAAAGGGAAAAACAGCGATGCTTCGGGTGAGTACACAGGAACGTGTCTGGAACAGGAAAGGAACAAGCTGCTCTGTCCCAGCTGCTTCCCAAACACCAGCTGGGAGAGAGGAACCCCAGCTTTTTACCCGGTCCAGCAGCCCTCATCCCTTTGGATGGGATTGTCCCTGTTTGTGATGGGGATAACGCCAAGCTTGGTACCAGAGCACTTTGCCCCATACCTGTTCTTCTAGCCCTGGATGTGCACTACCAATAAACTGTTGCCATATTATTTTAAACAGGGGAGGTTTATTAGAGTCTCCTGTAAATCAGGCCTGAAATTACCACTGTGGTTTCTCAATAAGCCTGAGTGCTGCCGAACAGCTCACACAGCATCTAGTTGAAATTCCTATTTTAAACCACTTTTGTGGCTCCCCCATGAAAGCAGCTCGATCTGTAGCTGTAGAGCACGGAGCAGCATGGACCGCCAAGCTGAGAAAGGCTCTTTCCCTTTAATGACAGCCATCTGCAGGTTCCTATAACTTAGCAATGTTCCCAGCTATGATTTATGGAGGGTGCTTAGCTTTATGGTATAATCTTTACTATTTTACAGGGTTCCCTTTTTCTCAGTTAAATGTTGTTTTCTGAATAATTCCAAGCTGCCAGTAGGTTTACAGGGAAGAAAACTGGAATGAATCTCTCCTTGCTTTTATTTACTCCTATCTGAGTACTGTGTTCCTGCATCCATTTTGGAGATTTACAATGGTATTAAGGTTGCTTCCCTCATCCTCATTTTATAGATTTCTGCTGCAATCATTTTGAAAGCCAGAAGGCTGACATGAAAATTAGGAAATTAGATAGCATGTTCCTATTCCCGCCAGTGCCCTGATAAAGAAGGGGAGAAGAAAAAGAAGATGAAGGCATAATAAATAACACTATATACCCCGGAGTTCCCTCACTCATGCTGGCACCTCCTTTAGGCATCCCACCACATCCCAACCCACCAGTGCTGCTCTCACCTCAGGAACACTGGGCTGTACAGCGGCTGCAGAAGGCCCCTGTGGTGGCTGTTGAGGCAGTGGTGGTCTGAGTGCCAAGTTCACAGGCTAATTGTTTATCTAATTTTAATTGCATACAGTGGCCCATGGCGCAGCGGCTCCCTGCGCTGAAGTTATCTCAGCCAAGTGTTCAAATTTATTGAAAATAATCATCCCAGAGAGAAGTGACAGTGGTAACTACAGGATTTGGGGATGATGGTAGGGTAGCTTATCAGATATGACTTGAAGCATCATCTCCATCACCATGGACTCTCCATGACTCCCCTCTGAGGAGTTTCATAAGCATGACAAGCTAGACTCATATCTCACCAAACACTGGGATTGTTGCAGATGCTGCTGAAAGAAACAGCGTGTTAGCTTTTGTCTGAGCTGCAGCCAGAGGTGACAATGGTGCAAAGTGCTGATGTGCGGGGAGGACATTGGGCAAAGACCTTCTTACAGCTCACTGCACACAGGAACTGCTCTAACTTGCTCCAGTACCAACAGCTCACCAGGAAAACAACTTTGAAATCAACCTTTCAAATCATTCACATGACTGTATCGATCAAACTCAAGTCTTTCAAATCAAAACAAGCATGCTGACACTTGCAAAGGAGTTGCTTATCTAGGGACGATGAGCAAGGGCTGGTTATCTCATGATTGCTGGTACCACCTGAAGCCAGCAACAACCTCATCCATAGCATGGGCACTGTTTATCTAGGTGCAGGTTTCTGCTCTGTTGTAGGTGCTAGCTGTTGAAGGCATAAATAAATAAATAAATAAATAAATAATAATAAATGCTGAAAATCATGCCAGATCACAAAGTTGTCCATTTCTTCTGATTTTTTTCCATCTTGGATTACAAAGATTAGTATTGTACATACTTTGCTCCTGCTTCCATTTCCAGTGATGTGTTGACTAGGGAAGGGGTTTTGCTCATTCATTTTTTTCCCAGATATGGCTGATTTTCCACCTACCTTTAAAATCAGGCTCATCCATTGTGTGTGATACATTATCCTTGATTCAGGTTGAGAACAGGTATTTTCATTTAAACGGCAAGAACATCCAGTCCATCTTTCCTGTTCTTTATGGAAATATCTGTGAAACGAAGCAACCAAACACAGCAAAATGTTGAAATTGCCCAGGGAGTGAAATACTGAAACTGCATCCTACAAAAAAATCATCTCAGTGAGTTAGAAAGAGATTCAAGTATTATTCTGGCTTTATGGACCAATCTTTAAACAGCATAAAATATGACCCTATCTGAATATGTGACATGATACACAAATAAAAACAAAACCAACTTTTTACTGTATGTCTTCTTTACATTTGTAGATTTTTATACCTTAAAATGTTTAAAACTCATTTGAATTATAAAATATTCTCACTGAGTGACTTGTACTTTGATTCGACACCTGATGTTCTGATAGGCAGCAGGGGATTTTCTAATGCTGTAAGTACATGGGATACAAAATATAAAGATAAAAATGGAAGGGAAAATGCAATATCAATAGAACAGCAACAAAGTAAAGAAAAATCAAATGGGTGTCTGGCTGCAGTGCGGGGGTCCAGCTGTCCCAAGGAGTCAGCCAGCTGGGCAGCAGGCAAGAAGGCCAGGCAGATGTCTGGCTTCTGCTGACAGCTTTGATGGCATTGACATGTTCCCACAGAGCATCTTGATACCATCGAATCAGCGTTTTCCAACAGAAAGTGGCTTGGAAAACTATTCTGCTGGAAAATTGTTGACCCGCTCTCCTGGCAGCTGATCATTCAGCAATACAGCTGAGTGTCACACTTCAAAATGAATTAATAACTAAAGAAATGAGCCCTCTTTTCCCCAACCTGGGAGCTTGGCACTCTCCTTCTTGCGTTACAAGCAACACTCATCCCTACCCACCTCACATTGCTCATGATGGCACAGAGCTCTACCCATTTCCCTTCAATCACATCTTTTCCAGACAAAAGCTCTAAACACGTTGAGCTTTTCCTATTACAGAGATTGGTGCCTATATCTAATGAGATTTGTAGCCTTCCTGGTACCTTCTCTTGATGTCCTGCAGCCTTTCTACACTGGGCAACAAGACCTCCAGGCAGGAAGGGAGGTGTGCATATGCAGTGGTCTAACTATGGCATAGCGATGCCCCTCGTTCTCAGAGCCTTCCTCCACACTCCCTGTGGCTGTGAGGATGGTGCCAGTGTTCAGAGGGGAGAAGCCACAGAGGATCCAGGATGTTTTCCTGCTTAAAGGTAAGTGCTAATTCAAAGCCCATCATTCTGTACATGTAGGTAGACCTGTTTTAACAAGGGCATTAATTTGCATTTACAGTCATTGAATTTCACTTGCCAATTTTATATCACCCAGCCAGTTATTTCTCTAAGATCCTTCTGCAAAACTCTGCTTTGGGCCTGGCTAGTCTGGACAAATGTCAACTGTAGACTTTGCCGTCTCACCACTCACCTCTTTTTTCCCAGATAATTTCTGAATATGTCAACAGTGTCCAGCAAGAGTACCTGCAGGATTTTTACTCTAATTTTGACCCACTATAAAAACTAACATAGGACTTTATTCCTAGTCCTGGTTTCCTACCTGTTTCCAGTCCATAGAATATTAATCTAGACTTATGAAAGTCTAGTCTCATTTAGTCCTTTTGATGATGCTCTTCTGTCCTCCAGCCCTGCTGGCTTGCTTTCTGGAGCATTTGCACGCTTTTGGTAAGCAATAAATGAGCAGTCTCCGCTTGCAGGTAGCATTGGAGCAACCTTTTATTTTTTTTAAAAACCCCAACCTTTACATTTAATTCCTTCCAAATTCTTCTTAATATTTTTCCTCACTCTCCCTAGCTTCTTTGTTTAAAATTAAATATAGCTGTGGTAGGACCTTTTTTTCCATGGGTATGCTGAATTTGATATGTCATCACTACTGGAGCAGCTCATCAGTACTTACATCTTGAATGAGGTCCTCAGGAATAAATTGAGAGCTGCTTCTCCTTCACCTGGGCTCTCTCAGTCTTTCCAGCAAAAAGAAAAAGGTTACTTACAGTGTTTCCAAACTTGGCCTATGCCATCACCCCACATGGCATGACCAAGTCTTTATGGGGAAAACTGAAATCTCCATATTACCAAAGGGACGCATTCTTTGTATGACTTCCCAAAGTCTGCAGGACTTAAAAGATATTCAGAAAAGCCTTGCCGTGAGGAAGCTGGAAAGGAGATTTCAAATTCATCTCAGGAAACCCAAACGCCACTGCACTGGGGAGAGCGGGCAGGACCATCCCATGGGTGAGTGTGCAGCATTCATCTCCTGGCCAGTGCAACGGGGCTGCTCTGTATTGACCTGTTTGGAATGAGAATTGATTTTCATAGAATCACACAGTTAATCCATTTGGATCCCTGAACAGTCCTTTTACTTACTTCTCTGGCTGCTTGCATGCTCTTCAGCAAAGCTGGAGTTTTCTCCACCACGTGTTCAGCTGTGTCCAGAGTTCCTGCTAGGGAGCTGGGAGAGATGAGGAAGGGGCTGCCGGCTCTGGGAAGCAGGCGTTGAAATACTATACAAATCCTTTCTAGTAAATCAGATTTAATACTTTTATGCTATTACAAGCTCCATTGAAAACAGTGCAAAAACTCTTAGTAAATCTGTCCCCTAGGTGCCTTATGTCTGTATTTATTCTGTCTTTTGAAATTCATTCATTTACCCAGTTCAGTTTTTGCTTCTGGGTGTTAGTTTTTATCCAACATGATTTAATTTTATACCATGGATTGGGTTTAAAGCTTGCACCACGATATCTAAATAAGTTCATTAAATGCTCTAAGTTTCTCTGGTTACAAGTATAAATTCATCAGCATGGAAATAATGACATCTTAAACCTATTAAATTTAAAATATCTTTATGCTCAACCCCAGAGCTCAGATATGGCAGCCAATGATAATCAAAAGCCACCCGACCACTCAAAAATTCCAGGGAAGAGAAAATGAGCTGGTTTGAGGATGCCTGCAAGGCAAATCAGGCTGTCAAAATCCTATCATTCTTGGGAGGAATTTACATAGCTCATATCAAACTCACCAGAGCAACTGGAAACCTGGAGTAATTAAATGCTGGTGGGAGAGGCAGGATGCTGGATGTGCTTTAGCCAGGAGGGCCCTGCAAAAGAAGGAGGTGCAGAAGGGGTCCCCAGGAGGAACTGAGGTGCTCCGAGGAGTGGGGAAGTACTGACCCAGGCTCAGGAGCTTCAAAAGGAAAGAGGAAAGGCATCTCCAAAGGGGAGAGGAGAGGCATCCCAGGCTCCCTGGTGCAGCTTGGCACTGGCTGGATGGCCAAGGGAGGAAGGCAGGAATCTTTCTTGCTGGAGGAAAGCCCTTTGCCCACCAAACATGCTGCTTGGTGCAGGCTTTACATCCTTCTGTCCCACTGCCTTGCAGCAAGGTTCTCTGCACACACATTTCTCTCAGAGAGAAAGCACTGTGCCTTATTTCCATAAAGAGAACTGGAAGCTACCCCCAAACTCACCAATTTGCTTCTTTCTTTGTGGCAGATGTCTGGCCTGTCTGGCTCTGGCCACCCACGGCCCAGGAGCAGGTGAGCCCCAGGGGCTGGAGACAGAAGTGCAGTCACCTATTCGCACAATCATCCTTGGGATGCAATAAATTAAAACAGAAGCAGCTGCCTCTCCCTGGTCCCCAGCCCCAGAGCACAACTGCACTGCAGGATTTTTTAGAGGCCCTCACTTTTGTTTAACCCTGGTTTGCAGCAGATTGACTTTGTCACTGCACCAAGTGTAAGGGACCTTAATCCTCCTCTTATTGACATGACATATCGTAATGCCTTCTTTGGTTACCTATCAAGTTACTGTGTACTTAGAAAGCCTTAATCTGTAGATTATTTACTCAATAGACTGTAACGGCTTCGCATAATAGCCCATAACGGCTTCCAGCAGTTATGGCCTCTTGTGTCACAGGGAGTTTGTGTTGATTTTTGCCTTCCCCCCTCCCCGTAAATCTAACACAAAGCATGTAAGATAATATACAGGTGTACTAAGAAGTGTGTAAATTCTGACTATTGGTGGTTGGTTTGCTGGTTGGGTTTTTTTTGGTTGGTTTTTTTGTTTTGTTTTGTTTTTGGTTTTTTTGGGGGGTGGTAGGTTTTTTTAATTTTAAAAAGTCAATATTGAGAATAGTGTTTGTTTTCCAAAAGGAGCAAGAAGAAAAATAGAACCCACTCTCCTCCACCGACTGGAGAACTGGACTATATCCACTACCTCCATCTCTGATCTCACCTTGCTCCATCTTGCAGGCACTTGTTTGGGCTCCCTCTCTTTCCTAGCTGTGAATTTCCACAAGACCTGTAGGAATTTTGTAATTCTTGAAATTTCTGCTCCACTACCCAAGGTGACCCAAAGTGGGCAGAAAGCTCATAGATACTGGAATCTGAGCATAAAATACCCATATCCCAGTCATGTACAGTAATCACATTAACAACATGCAAACTGACTTATGTGCCCACCCTCTTGATTTACCTGTTAGTGTAAACAGGGTACTGCATGTCTAGAAGATGATGTGTAAATGCTGGCTGTAGTGAGCACAGACTAACAGGCTCCAATTTAGACATACTGCTGTTACAGCAATTCCAGTAATGCCAGATAACCAGAATACTGGCCATTCTCTGGGTCAATGGGAAAAGGAAAGGGAACCACATGGATGGAATTTCTTAAAGGCATTTTTAATTTTCATTGTCTTTAAGATGTTCAGAATTTGAAGGACATTTCCCACCAGGTGAAAACAACTTTCATTTTGAGCTTAACTGCTCCAAATTGATTTGATTTCATTTAAAACCTAGCTAATTAATTAAAACCACTTGACAATGCCTCTTTAATGTTTAACCAAAGAGCACACCGTACTCCAGCTGAGCTGCTAAATGTTTATGTCTTATTAGCAGGCTTCCCAAAGCTTGGAGAAAGGGCTTTCCATGCAAGTTCTCAGCCTGTCTTTTAATTACACCTAAACAACTCAGCTCATTATAATTCTACTACAAAATTTGCTCATGAGAGCATCCTGCAACATGCATTTAGCAGGTACCTACTCACACGCCTCTTTCTATTTTTAAGTGGAAATTCCTCAGCTAAAGACCTCAGAAACTTACCCTTCTCCATTTCTGCCACAGGGAGCACTTTGGAATTATGAAAAAAATAAATATGAAATAAACACACTGCATTAAATCCAAGTTAAAATTAAGCAATACGGAGATTTGCACCCAGTAACCAATAAGCTCAGGGAACTTGCAAGGAGCTGGGGCCGTGGGTGGCGTGGGGAAAGGGTGCAAATGGCTGTCCCTTGTGGGGTGCTTCACCATATGGTTCCCGCTGTTTTCCCCCGCAGAAGCTGTGTGTGCGCCGCAGAGCTGCGCCGGCTGAAAGCTGGCTGGGTGCTGTGGTACCCTGCGGAGCTCGCCTCTTCCAGCCACTCTCCCAGCGTTCAGGTTTCTGTCTCCATGCCAGCACTTTCCCTGTCCTGCTCCAGCACCACCCCATGCCCACACCCCCCCTGCAGCTCCCACTCAGGGGCTTCCAAGTGGGGAGCAGAGCCCTTCAGGCCACAGTTACAGAGCTCTCTGGCTGCAGGGGCAAGACTCAAGTACTGGTCCTTTAGACAAGGCTGGGGATGGACTTTGAGTATCTCCCATGGTATTTTTCCACAGTAACGAATTCTTCCCAACTCGCAGATGGTTAGTCACGCGGAGCCAAAATAACATTGAATTCAGTCTTCAGGCATCATCATATCAGGCCTCCCTTCTTAGCTCAACCTGGGGGCTGGGATGATAATTTGCCTGTACTTAAGGAGTAATTTTTGAAAACATAAACAACATCTTGCCATGTGTTGGCCTTTTTCTGTTTACAGGATTTGATTTCATGCCTGAAAAAAAAAACCCATTGCGACATCCTGGTGGAGGGATTCTGCAAGAAAATATTGGCTTATTGAGTAAAATCATTAATGCCAGCTCAGGAGTCCTAATTGCCCCAAATGAATTACAAGCTAAAATAGTCTGGCCCACTTATTAGCAACCACCATACCTATAAGAGCTTTGCATGCCAGCACAGAGGGAAGGCTGCATGTGAGAGGTAGTTCTCAACCCTCTCCCTTTCCCCATTGCTTTTCTAAACTCCATTAGGATTTATACTGTCAATGTGGGATTATTCCCTATACTTCTATTTCTTGTTCAAATGTATAGAAATTAATTTTCTGGTCATAATTTCAGTACCTCTGGGACATTAGCAGGCTGGAAGTAAAAATAGAACATCATTACAGTGTCAGGTAATGCGGATGAGTGTGACTAATAACCTGAGTGTCATTGATTTAATAATCTAATAACGACTCTGCACACTCAGCGCTCAGACTCACCGATTGCAGATAAAGATTTAAACCTGGCTGCAGCCGCAGATTAGAATCAGCGCCTTGGCTTTAGGGATCAGAACCAGTGATAAGCAACCCGTGGCTGGTATCCAAAAATTCAAGTGGGGGAAAGAGCTGGCTGGTATCTGCAGCTCGTGCCGCAAAGGAGGCAGGTTTTCCACTCCCCAGGTGACAGCAGGGGGAGGTCACAGCTCCCCATCAGAGATGTTTCTCAAACTCAAAGATAAATGCTCACCCGCTAGTAAAAGTCTGGCAGCTTTCAAATAGCTGGTGGCCCAACAACAGCTTGGTTTATGGTGGTCTAAAATGGAAAGCAAAATCATATTAAGGTCAGTTATGACACTAACCTGGAAAGGTCCAATTGACAGCCTTGAAATGGGAAGGAGAGTGAAGCCAGTGGGCTTTGAACTGGGACAGAAAGCTTCTGACTTGGGATAATCTAGGTTATTCATCTGGGGAAAAAAAAAAAAAAAAAAAAAGCTGCCACAACAGTCCCCAAGCTCCTTGCAGAAAGCTGCAGAAAAGAGCTCATTCCCCTTAGAGCATCCCCTTAGCCAGGCCCATCCCTCACCCCCACTTTCAGGAGCACAGCCTTCTCCAAGCAGTGATGCTGTGTTCACACACACACACCACACACACAGCCACCCCCGCTGCTGTTGGGTGGGTGGTAAAGGTGTTACTTTACCTTGGCAGCCCTAGGTCAAGCTGGAAGATGGAGCTCACCCACAGGGTATGAAACCACACTGAGATGCCTGCTAATGAGACATGTCACCAGGTTTATTATAATTTGGTTGGAACAGGGACTATCGATCTTCTCAAACTGCCTGTGGAAATCTCATTCCCTGGCAAAGCACCTCCAGGCTTGGCCAGTTTGGGCTCCATATGCTTTACTATTAATGCAGCAAATTTTGCCTCTACCTGGGACTGCACTGGCACCACAGAGTGCAAATGCACTTTAGGCAAATCTTTGACTGCAGGATCTTCAAGCCTCTTACCAGGGGGGTTTCCTGCAAATAATTCAGCATTTTTTTCAGACCATGCTCTGAAGGCCACATCAGTTTTCTCCAACAGCACTTCATCTCAAGCATATTTACTTGTTTCCAGTTAACTTCACCCAGATAACAGGAAAACTCCCCAGGGAGTTGCCATAGAAACATCCGATGAAGACAAGGCGAGATTAGGGCAGCAGAGCCTGAAGATACTGTTAAGATTAAGAGAGCTTTAGCTCCCACTCTGTAAGTATCGTTTCCCTGGAAAAGGAACAGAAATAGGAGTTAAAATGGAAAATGTCCTGCGTGGTTAGTAATGGAGCAGCTGCTGATAGCTCCGTTCCGCCAGAGAGATTCACCACCATGAAGTAGCAGAAAAGCCTTTCCAAGGGTCCCCTCTGAAGCTCTGCAGAGTCTCAATAAGACATACGAGTCCCATCTGCAAAAAGGTGTTTAAAATGTACCCAGATCTTTTCCAATGCCCGGTGACATTGATAACCCTTTAAGCAAAGCAGTGTCCTTCTGCATAATGGACTGAGAAGGATAGGATTAAATGCAAGAAAGAAATATAACGAGAAGTCAAGGAGCTACCTACCATTAGCAGCTATTTGAGTGTCAGGCAGTCTCGTTTCGGGCAATTTACCAGCACTTTTGTCCAAGCCATTCATTCAACAAAACACTATTAAGAAAATAGATGAAGTTAGAAGCACTTTTTAATATATACAATATTCTCTTTTTGCTATTCAACAGTTTACTCAACTCCATTTTTCTATTAAGATTCTGTTAAATTTCCTAGAGTTCAAACAGAAAATCCAGTAACGAGACACTGGTGTCCTAGTTCTCTGCCTAAGCCAAATTTTTGGGATGCTTATTGTGCTTCCTCCTACTTGATGTGCATACACAGAAAAATTAAGGGTCATTAGAAATTAATTATCCTTAACTGTAAAATAGAAGGGGATTCATCAACTATGTTGATTTTTCTTTATGCATGTGCATAGCTCCTTTGGCAATTAGTCAGGGAATAAACGGCTGTTTCATTCCTAGGAACCCAATTTTAGTTGCAGAGTTTTCTTTATTCTAACAGTGAGTTTTCTTTAGCACTATTTTTCTTCATGCGGATTGTCAGCCTGAATTTGCAGGCATATTTCTCTTACAGCCAATGAGGTGGTTAATTAACATGTACTCCGTAAGTCAAAGGTGGAGCTGATGGGGGAGCCTAAAGAAAACAGGATCTTCATCGGGAATGGATGTGTGCCTTCCCCGGAGCTCAAGAACAGACAGCCCTTAGCAAGACAGCTAAAAACACATGCAAACTCAGACAGCTCCCAAGGCAAGAAAAAAACACTAACAACTGGTTCACACCAAAAACCTAAAAGAAAATTGGAAGAAAAATGCCCCACAACAAAACAAGAACAAAAAAAAAACCCCAAAACCCAAACACATAGAAAATAACCCCCCAGTATTTTTATAGAAAAGGCACATAATACAGGCACATATAGACAAAAAATGCACCTCTCTCACTCTAATTGTAAGACAGGAGGTTGGCAGGGTTGAGTGAAATCCATTGGGGGGTCTGTGAGTACATTTATCTTAATTGCATTCATGCAGTTGCAGGGTTATTCGATTTGATCTTGAGATAACTGATGTCTGATTTTTATGCGTGCTTCTGACGGGTCTGAAGGACACCCAGAGCAGGGAACGGATTGGACCTATGTGCAAAGTTGTGGAAAATGTTCTTAAAGTCAGGTATTAAATCTTATAAAGAAACAGGCAAATTCTGCATCGAATGACTTACCGTGTAAACTTGTAGTCAGAGTAGATGATGCCAATTTCTGTGGTTTATGAGCAACAGAGAGATGCTTCATAAAAGGAAGGATAGGATGATTAAAATTAATGTAAAATACCTTAGCAAGCATAACTTTTAAGTTTCATTTTTCCAGTACTGGGACTTCTTGAACTAGTTAGGATAAAATAAACTCAGAGGATATTGCTTTTCACTGTAACTACACACACAGAAATTAATGCTCCTAAAAACTAGCATTTTCCTGAACAACAAAACCATAATTGATCACCAAGCAGCTTCATCATCCCAGCAAACACTCAGCCAAATCAGTCAGCTGCTCTGGGTTCATTACTTGGTGTGCTAATGCCTTATGCAATAAACACAACAAATGAAATATGCAATTACTCTAACCACAAAATCATTACTAATTGGCAGTCCCCAGCATAGCAAAATTCAGGGAAGAAATATGACTTTGAACAGCTTCCTGCAAAGTTAACACTGGACAGTCTTTCAGATCTGAACCTTCCTTGCCACAGAGGAGCAGGAGCTCAGTGCTTGCCTTGGCAAGCTGCCTTCCTCTGGTCTGCTGTCGGCTCAGTGAGGTCACTTGGACTGCTCTTCCAATTCCTCACATCTCATCTGTCCTGAGTTTTATTATTCTGTGCTATAATCAGACATTTCAGTTTTGTGAATTTATTTTCATTTTCTTTTCTTGATTCTATTTACCCCTAACTTGTCCTTATGTTCCATGCTGATACAAAATAACTGTACAAAACCTGATGCAGCCAATCTCTTCAATTCTACCTTGGCTGGACATGTATTATTACAGAAAACATAGTTTACACAGTCCTTGAGATTTTCTAATTAACCCATTTACAGGTTATTCATGTTTTTACCTTAGTTTTCATAACACCTGCAAAAAAGCCTGAGAATTTATTAAGCTGTTTCCAGTTCTGCATTGCAGTTTAGATTGTGCCACCTCTCCTGTGCACAGACCCTGCCATATATATTGTTTAATTATTTTGAGGATAGGAAGATTTCACCAGGGGCCTGTGAGGGCTTGTTGAACAACATGTCACATTTGCAAACCCTTGTATCTTCTATACAGTAGAGAGCTCCCAAATCTGCTCTTACATATTTTGAAATGGCACTTTGTACCTCCCGTCAGAGCTGTTATTTAATTTCCAACTGGCTGTAAATTACCATATTTTATTAATCAAACAACATTTAAGCCTGGACAAGAAATCAGCCTCCTCTCAAAATGGTAGCATGGCCTGTATGAAACTCTTCTGGCTTTGCTCACGAACAGGAGCGGATCTTTTTACTCTCTTAGACATGCTTGGAGGCTAATGGAGACAAAGCCCAAGAGAAGCACATGCAAAAGAACAAAAACATTCTTCCACGTATTAGCTATAAAAGTGCAGCTTATGTAGTGCAGTGTTCAGGACAGCAATGAAGTGAAATTACCAGCAGAGTTAATCTTAGTGTAAAGTGTCTTAATGTTAACAATATAAAAAGACAAATTAGCCACACATGTGTGTTGGACAGGATATTGGAGTCTGGCTCAGTAGGGCAGTATATAATTCTCCCATTCTCACTGGAAGGTAAAAAGCATCACATTAGAGCTCATTCAGAAAGTGCTGACAAAACTTCATCTCTCCTTCCTGTTCCCCTTATTCCTCACACAGGAAAAAATAAAACAGAGGGGTGTTGAAACGGAAACTTTTACCAGTGATGAGATCTGTGTGAGTGTTCCAGAGCAAAGGGTGCTAGTTCTGCAGGGCTCAGTCCTGCCAGCGCAGCCTGGGAAAGGCACCTGGGACCTCAACTCTGACCTCTCTGGACCACCCAGGTAAATCCCTAACCCTAAGAGTTCGTGGCTTTCTCTCTCTGATTTTAAAAATATGTTTCCTTATGGTGGTTTGGTTTTGAGCTTTTTGCTGTTACCCATTTGACTGGGTTCCTCACAGGAACGTTAAATACCATCCCCTCTAGTTTTTAGATTTATGAGGCACAGGGAGGCTGCTGGCTCAGGACTGTTCATTCAGTATAACAATGTTTTCCTTAAGGAAACATCAACACACCAGGTAAGAAATAATCCTTAGAAATGCATGGCCTTTGATTAAGCTTTTCCTTGACAGATCACAGGCACGGCCCCTTCCAGCCCTGCAGCTGCATACCAGCATTCCCAGTCCAGGGCACATGCATAGTCCAGTGCATCTGGAGGGCTCAACAGAAGCCTCTTTCCCCCATCCCATAGAAGTGAGTATCCCAAGAGCTGAGAAGTCCTGTGGGAGCTGCTGTTACCTGTTAATTTACCAAAGCAGCTGGTGCTGGTCCCTTACCATGTGATAACTGGCTTCCCTGAGGGTCTGCCAGACCTGGGGTCTCCAGCTGCAGCCCCAGCTCCTGGGAGCCATCATGATAGCTAATGAAGTTGTCTTCATTGTGTCTCTCACTTAGTGAAGTGACAAGAATTGCAATGCATCTCCATTATCCCCTGCCAGGACTACCTATTGCTGGTTTTGGAAAAGCAAAGTGAAAATCCATAGTTAACACAGTTCCCCAGGAGACTGGAGACTCACCCACACCTTCTGAATTAGAATAATATCAAATGTTTGGTGTTTGCATGCACTTGGAATTATGGATGCCCATCAACCCTAAATGTAAGCATGGGACCTCATGTTTGACTGATTTCAGCTCTAGTCTGATTAAGTGTTTAGGAGGGTCACCAGAATCCAGATCTTTATCCTCATAAACCTTCTGGATTTAATAGTGACAAATTCTGCTGGGAAAATTAGGTAAGTCAATTTTATAGCAAAGGCAAGTCAAATCTGCTATAATTAATTCAAATTATCACACCCACAAGCTCCTGAAGCCTATCATTAGTAAGGTGTTCCTTCAGGGATGCCTGCAGAAACATCCAAATACAAGTCGTTATTAAGAACCTTAAGACAAAACCAGAAATAACCTGCACAAAAGCAGACTGGGTTACAGAAACCCAGATGCTACCTTCCTGCAGAACTTTATTATTAACACGGTCAACAAAGCAAAACACTCCTGTAAATCTGATTCTTTAACATTGTATTTAACTGTTCAATATTAAGCCTTTATGGAGAATTACTGGAGCGTATCCCATGCTACATATGGTCTGCAATAGGAAACGATACCTCTGAAGCTCTGAATAGAATGATGCCATTCAGGAAATGAGAGAGCATTTTGGTTTGTAGTTACAACCTTCACATGTCGCTTGATGGTTTTGTTTCGGTTCTGGGGCTGGTTTTCTGTGGGGTTTTTTGTTTGTTTGTTTTGTTGGTTTGCTTGTTTGTGGTTTTTGGTTTGGTTTTGTTTGGGGGGTTTTTTGTGTTTCTTTGGGGGGGTTGTTTTGGTTTGTTCTTTTTTTAATCTTTGTTTCTTTGTTTGGGTTTTTTTGGGTTTTTTTGTTTGTTTGTGGTTTTTGGGGTTTTGTTTGGTTGGTTGGTTGGTTTGTGTTTTTCGTTTTTGG
>JANIJG010012949.1:5558-59498 GCA_024611175.1 Megaceryle torquata | reverse complement strand
GTTTTTGGGGTTTTGGTTGGTTGGTTGGTTTGTGTTTTTTGTTTTTGGTTTTGTTTTTTTTTTAAGGAAAGCACAGTGTCCAGCATGGATCTTTGTGATCAGGTGTTTGTGAGAGAAAATATTGAAGCAAGAGCTGTAAGGCCAAAAAAGCTATCCTGAGACAACAAAATTACTGTTTAAATGCATTAAAAAAAAAAAAAATTTATTAGGATGAGAACACAGTCCAAGCATTTCAGCTCTTTATTTCATAGACCTGACAAGGATGTTGGAAAAGGAGTGATTTTAGAGCATTAAGTTGTGGAATGGGCTCATAGACCATTACTGAAGCACAGTCAAATTTTTCTGAGCTGCCAAATGTTAAACAGTTAATTGTACAGAGACGGGCAATAGACAACAAAATGTTGCTAGGTGCAGAGGATGTTACTGCTGGTGTACTGGTGGCCTAAATCCTGTGCCTGCTACCCTGATGCAGTCTTGGACTGAGCTGGGGTAGATCTTGTCTGAAGCGCAGCACAAGTGCTTGGCACCAACTCGCTGCTGCAAGAACATTGCTTTGGGTTTGATGTTCAGGCAGATATTTACCTCTAATACAACTCAAATGGCCACACTTACCACTATCCAAAGTAAGACTGGACTTCGTTTGGTGACAAAGTCCTGTCAGAAGTCCAGACAGTCTGTAAGACAGAAATTAATTTGGATGCTCTGTGTACAGAGAACCCAGTGACTGGTGAGAAGGAAACTTTGCCAGCAGAAAAAGCACAACAGCCACATACCATTGTCACCAGCCTTTACTCCACTAGAAAGAAACAGGCAGTTTGAGCAGAGATTCACATACAAAAAAAAATATGCTGCTGTGTTGAGTCTGGACACCCAGCTCTGCTCTGTGCCAGCCCTGCATCAGCCACTGTTTCTCCTCCCCATCCCTGGAGCAGAAACCAATGGTTCAGCAGAAACAGGAGGATGCTCCTGCTGCACCATAAGCATCTCTGTGCTGATGCTCCAGACAGCAGAGGAGGAGGCAGGCTTCCTCAGGCTGGGTGAACCGAGGCTGCTCTGGAGATGCTTTACATTAGATGAGACTCTGCAAGCAGCAAAACGCCCACTGGCGCAGCAGGACCAGGCAGGCAGACGTGCGTGACAGAGTGGGGAGGCTGAGCAAAAACGGGCACTTTTTCTACAGACTCTCCTCAGATGTAAACAGCACTTCTATAAGTGATGCTGAATGACACCACCCTCCCTCCATCCTTCACTCCCTGTTGCCTACTTACATTAGCATGTGCCAGCTGTCAAAGTCTTGCTCAGTTTCAGTGAAATCTCCTGGATTTTCTCTGCTTTCAGTGATTATCTTGAACTGCTGGGATCAGCTCCTGCTGACACTGGAATTGTCAGATCACCCTCTGCTTTTCTCTATTTTATTTTATTTTTTTTCCCCCTCCTAATCCTTACTAACTTGAACCAATGCAGACACCAGCACAGACACGATGCACTCCAGCGGGACACAGGAATGACTGCCAGCCTCCTCAGGACTGTCTCCTAATGGAGAGCTCGAGCTCTTTGTAACAGAAACAGCTCTGAGAGACACGGAGAGCTCATATCCCTTACCAAAGGGATCGTACAGACTTCACATCTCCAAGCACTGTCTAAAACAGAGATGAAAACAAGTGATTTCCTTCTGCTTTGTGAGAGTGGCCAGGCTGGCTCAAATAAGAAGTCCCTCTACCCAGTATCTTGTCTCTAAAACCTAGTTGAAGATGTCTACAGAAAACATTATGAACAGGAAAAAAACACAATAGTCGCCCAGGGTGCTTTGATATCCCCAGTGGTTTGAGCTGGGAGATTTTCTGAGCCAGAGGTGGTCTCCTGCTGTGTAATAGCTCTTCCTGCATTGCTCTGCCGTAAACTCATCTAATTGATTTTTTTGCACCATTTAAGCTTTTGGCCACCACAGCCTCCTGCGGCAATGAGTGCCACAGCTGAACAACATGCTGGGAGAGGAAACAGCTCCCTCGTTTGTACTGACAGGGTCCCAAACTGCAGCTAAGTCTGCTCTCTTCTGCAAAAGCCCTGTGCACTCAGACAATGCACCACTCACCTTGCTACCTCCCTGCTCCAAAAGAAGCCCAGTCTTGGGGTCTAACCCATATCTACCAGCCCCAGAGCCACTTTCTAATAGGCAGAAATAATTGTTAGAGGGTGGAAATAATTGTTAGAGGGCAGAATGAGACCTGGACCCCAATGTGACTCATAACAAATATGAATGACTGAAAATCAGACATGGTTGAAGTTTTACTTTCTCATAACTCAGGAACTGCATTTGGATAAGCCTTTAAACATTGGGCTGACCTGAACACCTTTGAGCCAGTCTGGGCTTTAGATCAGAAAATTTTACCAAAAAAGCAGGCATGTAGATGTAAGATGTATCAAGGCATGTAGACATCATTCCACTCCACTCATGAGGTTTTTAAAAATCATTTTCTCCTAAAGCCTAATTTAGCAACTGTAGAGACTTGGTGTTTTTATGCAAATTCTCAAATTTACAGAAGTGCTGAGCTGAACTGGGATTTGAAGTGAAGGCTTCCTTGCTATTCCTCCTGCCATTTAAACGCTGAGCAGGGGTACACTGGTAGAGCCGTCCAGAAATAGATCTGAAACTTCAAAAGTGTCAAAATGGAATCCTGATGAACTAGGGATTCAGAGAGAGCCAGCCAGCGCAGACTGGCTTTCAGAAGTCTAAGCACTCACCCAGGGCTTCAGAATAAAGTCATTGCTGGTGAATGCCATAACCCTTGTGCTTTGCTGGAGCTAGTATTCTCTACCAAAAGTTTTGGGCTGGATAAATTAATATTTTCTGATGAGAAATTGTTTTGCTGAAAGTTTCTGACTAGGTCTCCGTATCACACGGCGCCCAGATGCGGGATCACAGCCTCTGCCAGATAACACACTTCTGCACCTCAGAGCTCAAGCCCAGGCATGGCTGCAAAAGTTAATTTACTGTAAGTTACTGATAGTGTCACTGATGGTTTATCATTCCTGGGCTGGTATGTCTTAAGTATGATTTAAGGTAACAGCTCGCATCTTGTTTTTAATTGCAGTTTGAGTATTCGCTGTCTGGTTATTTGTATAGGTAAAAATATTGGCGTACCAATCAGGTCATAAATCATCACTCAGCCATATCATATAAAGGAGCAGCTAAAATGCCATGTGTGTTACCATCACAAGCATCACTCTTAATAATTGTGTACTTCAGGAAATATAATTTTTATCAAGTTATGTTTAAAAAACAGATTGCATTTCTGATATGTCCTGCAAAAGAGGTATGTAACAGCTGCGCTCCAGCCCTCTTTTACATCCTCTCGTGGACAAGAATAGATACATCACCATTGTGACATAAGCAAACATGGAGATTGCAGAGTCTCCATGAAATAAATTGGGAATGGCAGGCTAAGTACTTGAACTGACAATGCAGGAACTGCTGGGCCTGTCACACTACTGCTGGGAGAATTGACAACAAACTTCGCTGTCATCAGCATTAGCATCTGCAGCTTTGTTGGCTGTGCAAGGTGGGACTATAGCTGCAACTTCACCTCCACACAGCCCTGGTAAGGCAAAATTAAGAAACTATAGCCATGCCTTAGTAGGTGATCTTGCAGACCTGCTGCCACACTGCTCCTCAGCCTGCTATGTACTTCACCCGTTACTTTAAATGTGGTTTATTCTCTCTAAATGCCTCAACTATGCTGCTGCATCCACCGGTCAGAGTGCCTTCATGAACAGAACGACCTGCCTGCCAAAAAGCTCTTGGCTTGATCTTGGCTTGATGAAAGAATGGTGGGGAGAAAAAAAAAAAAAAAGCTTACATTAAGGACTAAAAATAAAATATATTAAAAGAATTAATTTAAACAAGAAGCTGAATAAATAAGCATCTATTAATGTGTTTCTAATCTAGAAGTCAGGAGGAGAATGATCTTTCCAGATATTTTATCTAAGCTGTGAAATGAGGTGAACCAGAAGAAAGCATGACCTTGATGTTCAGCAGACACAGGCTGCAGATCCAGTGTGAAGTCTTCTCCACGTGTGACAGCCACCAGACCTAACCTGCCAGCACAGCATGCTATTACCATACCCACCTTTTCTGCTGCTAGAAGTGCAGGCTCTGAAGTTCACACAGAAGCACCATTTCTCTGGGCTTCCACAGAGTTCGATGTGCCATGGCTGTGCAGGAGGCACAGACCTGCCAGACAAACCATCACCTGCAAAAAGAGCAGGTAAAACAACCGAACACTACATGTGTAGCCTGACAATAAAAAGGTGGGAAACAACCAACAGATTTCCCAATCAAATCACAGCAAACTAATTTGTTAGAATAATTACCATGGAGGCAAAGGGGAGCGGTAGATGTGATACATCTTGGCTCAGGAAGGCTCGACACCATCCCATTTAACTTTCACGTGAGCAAAATGAGGAAATGGAAGCTAAATGAAAATTTATCACAAATCTAGGCTTTGAAAATTATTATCTGCTGCTCACCATCAAACACAGCCCTGTCCTATAGCCTGTCTTTCGGCTGCTAGGACAGCTACTGCACCTACAAAACTCTAAATACATGGCTGCATGGGGGCATATCACTCTGGGCTATAGGATCACAGTCAAGATGACCTCCCCAGCTGGGAAAACTGGCACAGCATCACTATGGTGAAGTTCAATAAATCCAGTTGTGAAATACCACAACCCAACAAGTAGGTGGAGACTCTTTAAAGCCACCCCTTTTCCTTTTTGAGGAAGAGATAGTCCCTTTCCTTGTGAAACCTTCTGCTGAACTTGCCTTGAGAGATTCTCCTTGTAATTAAACCCAAGAGACCATTCCAAGCAAGAGCTGGGTTTCATATGTGCCTCATTTCCAGATGGATGGTGGTGTGCCTTGCTCCTGAGGGACCTGGATGACATTTGTCCCCATGCTCGGGCCACAAGCCTTCAAGTGATTTTTGCAAGTGAGACCAGGTCTTAAAAAAACCACCAAAATTCTTGCCCTAATTTTAATCCTACACTTAAGTTTTTCTGGTTTTGAGGGGTGTATCTTTACCTTTTAGCATGATACAGTCTTTAAAACACCACAAACGACATTTCAATAGATAAATAATTTAAAGACAAGAAAATAGATGTTTTATCAGAGCACCCAGCTGTTCAGCCATCCGGCGGGGCATGCAAGACTAGGGGTAGTCAAGGGCCGTGTGTAGACCTGATTGTCCATTAAAGAGGCACACATTTCACAATGGTGCAATCAAATCTCTCTGGAGAATTAAGCATTGTGCCCACGTGTAATGTGTCAGTTATTTGCCAGCAGGGGAAACACTGTAAGAAGTGAATGAGTTTTACTCTGTTCAGTGACATTACTAATGACTCATGCAGGATTATGGGTAACAAACCTTTGAAATGAGAGTTTGAGTTGTACACTACATTATACATCTGAATTTCATGGTATATTAGTGACAGTGATTGGTAATACAATATGATGGGAAATTGCTAACATCAGAGAGAAGTTAATACGACTCACTGCAATTTCTCAGAGTCCCATACTTTTTCTAGCACCACCCATAACCTACTCATTATGATTTGGCAAAGAGCAATCCCTCTCGTGGGGTGAGGGGCACCAGCGCTCTGACAGCTGGTCATAAATTTGAATAGAAGATATGCAGTCTGAAATGCTCATGTTTTCATGGATCGTTACCCAATTGTATCTCCTCTAAGAAGCAGGTGATTTTTTAACATTCTGCGACAGTTTGTTTCTGCCGATATTTTCTCTCTTCAGATTAATCTGACGCCAACTCATGTTTTATAGAATTTCTTCCACTTCTTATTCTATTAAAATGGCTGATACAGTCTATGTGCACGTTAACTAAACACCAGTTAATGGAGTGTAACTGAGAAGAATTAATATATTTACCAAAAAAAAAAAAAGTATTTCTAGGCCATTAAAATAAGTGTAAAATGTCTTGCATAAGGCATTAAAGTCACAAACATGACCACAGATTTGTTTACAGACTCTTCCAAACCCCATGGCCACATGTGTCACCACAGTCACTCCTATTCCAAACAGTGGAAGCAAATGTTAAAACTCCTTACCTGATAATAACCTGGATTATTCTGTGGCTGGTTTATGAGGCCAGTAAATATCTATGTCCATCACATGTCCATACAGCAGATGCACCAAGAGCGTCACCTTTGCCAGTAACGTGCCATTTGGGCCTCCTTACCAGGATAAGGTGGGAACATGAGTCTCCATGCCTTGTCCATACTCATGCCAAACTCACAGTTGGTGACATTTATTCCTTCTCTTCTATCTACATTACTAGAGATCATCATGTGCAAATGTTTCTAGCTACTTTGAGGTTATTTCTGAGTCCAGTCACCAGCGTGTGGAAACTCTCCAGGTTTAACACCAAGAATTGCTTGTTTTTATGGTCATTCATCACTGGCGTCACCTGCTGACCAGTAGCAAAAATCTCTGCTCCTATGTTGCCTTGTGGAGATGAGGGATCAAAAAAGGGTTATTTATAAGCTTCAAGACCATCAAGTGCCTCAGTGCTCATGTGCATCAGACCTGCTTAGGAGCAGGGGGCTGATCAAGTAAGATATTGAGGTCAGTGTGTCTGAGGCTGAAGCAAGGTCACCCTTGAATCACTCCTCCATCTATTGTGCCACTTCTACCAGTGCTCTTTTTCGTACATCCACACTTCAGCCAAACAAACATCACCCAGAGCTACTCATACAAAGTCTCCAACACAAAGGAGTCTTCATCTCTCCTAGAGGTCTCTGGTTATACCTTGAGATAGGTAGAAGACAGAAGAAATATGCATCCTGTCACTGATACAGCTTGGCTCTCATGACAAAGCAATGGGTTTAACGACTGCATTATTTCATAGAATCACTTTGGTTGAAAGAGACCTTTAAGATCACCAAGTCCAACCATTAACCCAGCACTGCCAGGTCACCACTAAACCATGTGCCTCAGTGGCACATCTACATGACTTTTAAATACCTTCAGAGATGGTGAGTCTACCACTTCCCTAGGCAGCCGGTTCCAGTGCTTTACAACCCTTTCAGTGACAAAACTATTTCTAACATCCAGTCTAAATCTCTCCTGAACAAGAGGCCATTTCCTCTTATCCTATTGCTTATTAATATTACTTGTGAGAACAGACCGAACCCCCACCTCTCTACATCCTCCTTTCAGGGAGTTGCAGAGAGCGAGATCTCCCCCGGGCCTCCTTTTCTCCAGGCTAAATCTAATTTAATCCTGCTTTTACTGGAGAAATTCTTGGAGGAAGGCCCAAAACACTTTGGGTGGCAAGTCCACTGAAAACCAGAGCCAAGGTCCCATCAGTGGGTAGGACAGGAACTGGATGGTAATTATGACAAGTGAATGGAAGACAGTATCTCCCTCCAGCATTAAATTCAAGCCCTGACCTTTTCCAACATAATGACTAACTCAACCTTTACATAATAATGTGTGTGATATTTGGAGAGTATAACATATGTGTCATTTTAATTAATTGAACAGAAATAGATTCTCAGAAGAAAAATGAATTAACCAATCAGCAATCACCTTTCTATCTATTTGATATCAGAATAATTAGTTTATTCTCCTAATCTCTTGACCCCACTAGAAATCATAACCTTGCTGACTTCCCTGAGAATAAGAGCTCGTTTGAATAGCACCATAATTGTGCTCTGGGTGCATTATCATCTAGTTTCATTTTTATTAAGGTAATCTTATCCTTTCTTATTATGTCTCCTTCTGAAAGGCTGACCCAAACCCTCGGAAAGACTGCAGGGTTTTGCTCAATAATATCAGTGTACTTTGGATTAAGATCATGGCCAGCAGAATCCTTCCTCCTAGAAGATGGGCTCGTTTTGTTAGCAATAAATTTATGGCTGTTCCATCTGTGGACAGCAATATTCAGACATGTGTCCTGACATTGGCAGTTGCAGACTGTTACCAACTAGCAAATGCTTAAACAAGATCACAATTTGTTCCAGAATGATAAAATGACCCTAGGAAGTGAATTACACTGTGAAAAATAAATGTAAAATACTGTGTAGATGCACAAATGATTATTTCATTATCTGGCCAATGTATGAACGACAGATACAAATTGTTCCAATCATAAAGTGATGAAAGAGTAATGAACAATGGGTTCTTGAATGAGCACAGGAAGAAAATAATGAATTGCAGTTTAAATGAAATCAGGATTCAATGGACTGGATCACAGGCTGTCCTTCAGACATAGGAATTCTGCATTAGTTAAACACTGTCATTTGGAGAAAAGTCCTTTAAGAGGAAGGAATCTAAATGGGTCAGAGAAAGAGACAAACATGATGAGTCCAGCCACTGGCTTTTTTTAGCAGGCTGGACTGGTGCATTCCCATTGCCACTGCTTTGCTAATGCACACAGTGATCTACTACAGACCGGCGGCTTGCACTCTGCAAGGTTAACAGACCATTTGTACTTTTGCCTTTTTCCTGCTTTAACCTTGCTCTTCCTCTACTACTCAAATACTTTAAGGTAACATCTGATGAGATCTCTTACACATAATTTGGGCACAGAATTAAGACCAAGACACCAAAAGCTTCTAGGAAAGAAAGTGCCAGTTATGTAGAAATAACAAAAGTGGCAAAAGCTCCCTTATTTTTGTTGGAAAATGTCCTGTGATAGATGGATTTATCTTCCTTTCTTTTGTTTCATACCAATAAACAAAGTATAACCCAAAGATTTCTAACATTATTTTCAAAGAAGTGTGTCACATTTTGTATATCATATCTATCCATCACATTGCACAGCATCTTGTTAGCTCTGTACTGAAGCTTCATTTCTCTTGCTAGCACAGGACTTCGGACCATTTTAGCTTGCTGTACGGAATTTCTTTACACTCTGTGAAGACATCTTAGAAACCAGCAGAAACTAGCTGGTTTCATGGGCAAGCTCAAAGAGTCTCATAAACCAGCTCACTCCTACTGTTACTCTGCTCCGGCCACAGCCCGGGCCCTTGTTGCTCCCCAGCATCTGCCCTCCTGTCCCTCACACAGTAGGAAGCATGAAAGCAAGAGACAGCACTTCAAGACTTATATGCCTCAGCAAAGGACATGGTGCTCTGGGCTGGGCATCCCAGAGGGAAAGGTCATCTTTCATCGCCTGGTGCTCAATGACCTCAAGACATTTGAAAACAAGAAAGTCACAAATCCAGCAAATGTGAGCACCATCAAAAGCCAGAGAGTGATGGCAACAAAGTGAGAAGCAGGGAAAACCATGTTTTGATTGCCTTGTGCACAGAAGTTAATATTTATTGGAGAAAAAAACTAAAGGAGAAAGCTGTCATCTCTGCTCTGTAAGTCACTGAAAGACCACCTGCTTCTGCCTAATTCAGTGACATCTCCTGTGAAGGGTTTCTCCCCGGCAGCGTCAGGGTAAACTACATGTCCCTGCTGGGTACATGCGAGGCAACGTCCATGAAACACAGCCCCTCACTCTTCTTCTAATCGGACTTATGTTTCAACAGATCCTGATGCCAAGACCATGATCCCCTCAGCAAACTTCCCTGCAACTCCATCAGGGTGCCCAGGGATGCTGACAACAGGCCAAGACTATCAGCCCACCCCATGACAGGCAGCCTACAAGCTGTAGGGCACTGTTAATGTACAGAGAGCAGAGATAAAATACCTTTCTGTTGATTTTTCCTGGATATTCATTCCAGGAAAAATCTTTCCTCAGTAACTCAGAGAGATCATAGAATTCTCCTCATCAGACAGATGAGTTTTAGTAAATGCAATGAGGATTGCAAACTCCACAGTATTTTGGTCACCCAGGCAAGCCTGGAAAGGGAATAAAACCGCACTGCAGCTCCCTGAATGGGAGGGAACGCTGAGGACAGCCCCTCCTCTCCTGCTCTGTCTGTCTCCAGAGAGGTGCTTTAGAGCACGGTTGCCACCATCTCCATCTGGCCCAGGGGCTTTTTCCACTTACAGCTCTACCCTGATAGCCTCAAAACAAGGGGATCCCATTCCTCTGGAGTTTGATAAACATCCAGCTATTGAGCCATTCATCAGAAAACCCCAGCATTAGACCCAAAATCAAGCTGATGCAATGCATTGTTATCAGTGGTGTCCTGTCAGGCCTTTCAGCTGACTTTGGATTTCAGATCTTCTATGCCATAGCATGACATGATTCTTCATGGTCTTCTCCAAACCATCCAGGTGTCAGCAGTGTATTCAGCCAAGTGAAGCAGCAGTTCAACATCTGGCTCTAAAGACCAACCCAGCCACCACCTTGGATTTGAAACCATACTGAAAACATTCCCTGGTGCACACTGTGGAGAGCCCTGCTCCTGTCCAATGGCAAAATAACTGCCTGCAAATATCCATGGCACCCTGCCTGGGTGATCAGACACCATTACCAGGACAGACACTGGTATGTGGAAGGATGGAAGGCTGCTCCCAACTCCCCCTGCCCTGGCTTCAGTCTTTGCCATCCAGTTTGATAATAATCAACACAGCTTTGGTCTCAGAGAGGCTTGGGCTTCAAAGGTTTTAGTCAGTCTGAGTGCTGCTTCAGGACGAAAACAGTGAGCAGCACTGGCAGCACTGGTTGTTAAATGAGAAAGCTAAATGCATTAGATAATTTTGGGTAGTCAGTCTCAAGATGTGACCTGGCACAGGCTCTGAGGACAACCAGGATAGCCCTGGCACATCATATTAATAGTTTTGAGCCCTGTGATAAGGCGAGACCCCAGCTCTCTTGCCCGCAGCATGTCTGTGGCTGCTGCCAGCTGTCTGCAGGGAGCCCGGGCCCTGCAGTGTGGAGAAGGCAGATCTTCCTTGCCAGCATTCCCACACGGGGCTCATCCCACAGAGCACGATAGCCCCAAAGTGCTGCAGTCACTCTCCACAAACCATCCCAAGGCCAAATTACAGAAAAGATACATCCTGTGCTAAAAGCAGCAAGCTCCAGCCCAAGCTCCTGGCTCTGGTGGCTGAGTCCTGCCTCCCCAGCAGAATAACTGTGTCACCAGAGGATGTCAGCACAGCCTAGTTGGCACCAGCAAATGTTTAACATGGGCTATCACCTAGTGCTCAGCTCAGTCCTGACTTGTATTAAGGCCCATGCTCTCTGGGCTTCACTGCTTTTGTTATCCTGGTACACTTCAATGACACCAGGAAAGGTACTGTCACCTGTGTAACCGTGCTGGGAGCTGCATGCTCACCCTGTGAGGTGGAAGCTGTCTACCCAGCTGGGCTTTTGCACAAGCTGCATCCAACATGCCTCCCTGGCATGGGGTTTGGGCAGTGCTGCACTTCCAGCAGGACTGTCACAGGCAGAATGGACAAGCAGCCAAATCCCAGTGGCAAGTGGTGCCATCCTGCTGCAGCGCTGGGCTCTGCTGGTTGCACAGACATTTGAGGCAGTGGACAAGTCAGAGCATCCTTGCCAACATATCTCTGTCGAGGTGCTGCTGCTCACACCGTAGACATAGCAGCTGCTAGATGTTAAGTTGCAACATCTCTACCTGGTACCAAGCAGCATTGCTGCTGGGAAGCCTGGGGAAGTTTTGAGTGACACCTGCACACGCCAGACCAGAGCCCACCTCTTGTGCTGCTTACACCTGGGAGTTGAAAGCAAACTGATAAAAACTGAGTCTTGCAGCCAGCCACTCAATCTGTGCCACCATCCGCCCAGCTGGGAGGACCCCCCATGTACGGTGCTTGCCAGCTTGAGAAACACCTCAAGGTGCAGGAGCTGCTTGCCAAAGGGCTGGTCATATCTCCTCACCCCCCTCTGTCATGACAGATTTTGGAAAGTACCATAAAAGCCTCCTTGCTTCACTGACAGTGAGTGAGTGCTGTATCAGCGGACTGCCGGAAGCAGTGAAGTGATGGTGGGGGTTACAAGACTGCAGGAGGGAGAGGGTGAGAGACAGGAGCCAGCCTCTTCACTAAGAGCAATGCACAGCAGGAAAACACCTGGAAAACAGCACATTATACATCACCCAGAAAAGAAAGCCAGGGAAGCCAGCGCACACAATGGATAAACACAGCGGCACTTCTGCCAGGCGATACGGGGAGCAGTAAGCGCTGGTGATGGGGGAGGCTGGCAGGCTGTGCCTTCTGAGCGTGCTCGGGTAGCCCAGTGCTCTCTGTGGGTGTGCATTTGTTGGGTGGGTTTGCTCCATCCCTGCCTCGGCGTGCGCAGCTGCATGAGTAATGAACGTGCCTGGTAAAACCCAGCCAGAACATTTGTCTCTGTAGCTGGCACAAAGGCTTCCACACCTCGGCGATACGCTGCATTTCTTTGTGTTTGCTCTGAAAGCTCCATGCGCTCAGCTCGGCGGTTGTAGACCACGAGGCAGATGCATGGGATTGATTTCTAATGTGACTCATAATTACCTATACTTTGTCATGGCTTCAGTGCAAACATACGAAGCAGACTTGGAGGCACAGACTTTGCTGTGTTACTCCATGGCTTCCCACGTACTTTATGTGGTTCCAGAGCACAGTGCTTCATTCTGGGTTAATATTCAATAAACAGGAGTTTAAATCACTTAATTGTATGGCAAAGGACAAATGCAGTCAGTGAGCGGGCACAGCTTCACTGAAGTCATTACTGGTCACATCGCAATCACTTGGTTTTCAGTGATATATTTCATTAACTATTTCACTCAAACTTGGCTGGCTACACAAAACTTGCATGAGATTTCAAAGTCTCCTCAGAAACAAAAAGCAAAACCAAAACCAACCCCAAAAATGTGCCCTGCTTGCAGTGCTCAATGAGGAGTCCAGTGTTGCCTTTATCATCTGAAGGGCTGTTAGTGCACAAGCTACAGATGTTCAGAGGGGGTTTTCAGCATTTGGCATTGTCTGGCTCCTACACCTTTGTTTTTCCTTTCTTCTCATCACATTAACACTTTTGTGGTATAGAACATTTACGATGCACACCACTCGCTTAATGGATTTCCTCCTCTATTTGCAGCTAGGCTGCATTAATACAAGACTCAGTATTCAATCTGAAATCCATCAAGGATTCCCAGGCTTAATATCACCACCGCTTTTAATATGAAAGGAAATCTGCAAATCAAACTTGGAAAAGCAAAACCAAAGGCTGTATGGGAGCCACAAAAGCAGTTTGACAGCATCTGGAAGTAAACTTCTGTTAAATGAACCAGTTCTAAAGCTGCGAAATACAAAGCAAACTTCTGCCCTACATCATAGCCACAGTTACCCAAAATGCTAATACACTGTTGTACATTCCCATCCCTACTCTCTGTCCTGGCACATGGGGGTACGTGAGCAAGGTAAGAGGTCAGATGGATTAGAGATGGCCCTGGGACTCCAGTGGTACCTAAACCACTCATATTTATATATTCCTGTGGAAGTAACAAAGCAGCTGAAGACCAGATATGCTTAGATCTCATTTGCTTAGATCTCATTGGTTGGGCATGAGCTGCTTAGACTTATGCTGTCAGCACAGTTATCTGCAGATGAATACTCACCATTCCTCAACCCTGTCATGTCCTAGTGCACCAGCAAACCTCTGAGCATATGAATGGCATAAGGGGTTGTGTCACTGGGGCGACATGGACCATCCTCAGCAAGGGAATGCTCTGCCCAGCATGAATGATCAGCTGTTGCTACCAACTGATGTGATGTCCCAGAGTTCTCTGACATGCTTGTGTTTATAGAAGTCATTCTTCCTATCAACATTTTCTCATTATTATCTTCTACACCCAAACACATGCAAAAAAGTTAACCTTGAGTATTAACAGAAGCAACAAATCTTGCTCCTAATGAGAGTACTACAACCCCATATAAATCAATCTACTTGCATGAAGTAAAAGCACAACATTTAGTGCCATTTAGCTGCAAGACATGCACTGAAAATAAATATGAATGTGCAAAGACAGGCTGATGCTTCACAGGTTCAAAAAAATCCCATCAAAAACCAGTAGGTGGTACTTTCATGAAAGACCCCTAGAAGCCTTCAAGGACAGACTTTGAATACACATCAGTTCAGACCCAACAAGGTCAGCAGAAGACCTCAATTGTTTTCCAGTGGAGGATCTGAGCATGCATACTTTACTCTCTGTTAATGGCCAGCATCCCTGAGCTGGTGTCTGGAAAGGAACCTCAGCACCAGCCCCTGTGTGCACTCAACTTCTCCAGCTGCTTAAAGTCTCATTTCAACACCAGTAACAGCAAATTTGAGCACCTCAAATTTCTTCTGTAGCCAGGCTCTGTTTCAGCAAGGTATCCCAGGACATGCCTAACTTACAGCTACAGCTCTCTCCCTTTGAAGATAATGAGGTAATCACACATTTGAAGGTAGATGTCTCTCCCTCTGTCGGTAAAAGGGGTCCTTAATACCTCTGAGTTTAAAGGAAGATCTTGCAATATTTCTATTCATCGTCACGCAAAAGGCAGAAGTTGCAGATTTAAGAGTGGAAGGTAATTTCCCATTCTGTGCTTAGCAACATAGTGCCACAGGATTTCCAACTGCCAATCCATTTTGATCCTTCACTGACAAGGTTAAAAGAGAAATATCTTGTGCCACCCTTGGAACAAAGCTTTTTTGCTCATATGTATCTAATTTCTACCAAGATTTGTTTAAGGAAAAAGCATTTGATAATCTGGGTTTGTAAACGGTGGCAGTCAGCAGGTGGAAAGCAGAAGAAATTCAAACACGGGCTAATTTGCTATTTGCTGAGCATTTGATTTCCAATGAAACACATTCAACAAATTAAAGTGAACCTGACAGCACAGGAACAGAGCTGGGGGACTGCACATCGCTCCCAGGGGGTGTTCAGGAGAGAAACGAGGACTAAGGGGATGTGAAAAGCTGGAGACAAACTGCCCTAAGACACCTCCACTCTGCTCTGTATATCCTGGCTGCACAACTGGTCAGAAACGGGATGCCATCAACTCCAAAAGCACATCCCAGACAACTCCAGTTCTGCACTCCCTTGGATGCCTGGAGGTCCTCTCCACGGAGCTAACTGCCTCCAGCTCACTGCTATTTCATGGTATGACACTGATGGGGAACCATACCCAGCATCTGACCAAATCCAGATGGGAGCCTGAGATAAACTACAAAGGAAACCTGATGTCTAAATCAGCACATGAAAAGAAGTAAGCAGAAATAAACAGATTAGTCTTTGCTACAGTGTTTCTGCTCAAAACCAGGAAAGTCTGCCTCAAACTTAGATCCAAACTGAGGGGGAAAAGCAGAGGAGCTCAGGAGCAGCATCCAGAACAGACCCTGCTGCTCCATAAAGAACACATGCCAGGTTTTGACAGAAAGCAGTTCCAGCAGAAAGTATCTCAGCAGGATGGGCTCCCCAGCAGCACACTGCAAGGAGTCTCCTGCCAGCACCACGCTGCCTGCATCCAGCGCTTGGCCCCAGTCACACTGCAGCATCCCATCTGCAAAGCTCCGATAACACTCCCGTGGCCGCCCGCCCGCCCAGCACTTTGAACTCACGGCTCGTGGCAGTGCAGCCTGACTCCAGGGTGCCAGCATCATTGCCCCGAGGAGCAGGTACCACCAACAGCGTCTGGATGAGCTGCAACCTGTCCCACTCCCTGGCTAAATTCACTGCTGCACCCAGACGGGTTGGAAGTGTCACAAGTTTGTGCTGGAAACATTTATCCTTTGAGAAAAAGGTAGGAAATAGCAGTCTGGGTAGAGTTTGAAACGTCTGGACCCTTTTTGGCTTCTTATTGTAATTAGCTCATACTGGGGCAGAGTCCTTGCAGAGCCCCAGCCCCATGTGTAACTTATACCAGTGAAACAAAGTACAGTGTCAAGAGGGGGAGGAAGGTGTGAGGGACCCCACCGAGTGAATGTCAGTCCTGCCAAAGAGTGTTTAAACTCCACCACCAAGTGCAGAGCAGAGGGCTACCTCCTACCATAAGTGTACCATATGTGTGCCAGCACCTGGAGGTGGTGAGACATCTGAGGGATCGAGCACAGCCCTGTCTGTGGATAAGAAAAGGAAAACAAAACAAAAGCCTCAGAAAGGCTATGAATCAGCACAGATCCCAGGGCAAAGCAGAGCATGGCTGGTGCTGTCACCTCCCCAAGGGGACTTTACACACAATGATGCTCAAGGAAGGGGAGAAACCACAACAGATGGGGGAATGCTCAGGACCACCCCAAGAAATCCTGCCCGAGGGGAGATCACAACCCACCTGACAGCTATTTGAGGTCTCTGCTCTGGCTCACCATAGGCCTAGCAGGGGCAGTGCTACTGTGTCCCAGCCACACTGCTGTCAGCTCCACCGAGCATCTCCTGGAACTGTCCAGTATCCACGCACTCAGGACCACTGCGGTCTGCCTCCTTGGCATCGAAACTGACACTGCATCTGTAAACACCATTTAAGTGTGGGTCAGAAGAACTATACGCAGAACAAGCAATTGCAACACTGAATTTGGGCTGGCCTTCAGTGAGATTCAGCAGGTCCACACCATCAGATTTTGCTGGTGGCTGAGACAGATCCCCCCTGGCATTTTTAGATGACTTTGTAATAGTTTCCCTTTCTACTATTTGCTTTACACTTGGGGAGAAAGAAAAAAAAAAAAAGAAAAGAAAAAAAAGATATCTCAAGAGTCCTTTGAACATTAAAATTTATGCCATGAATGCTACTTTCTTCAAATATTTTAAAATATTCAAAACATAAGGATCTTGGCACCGTGCCCAGGATCCTGTCTTTTCGGATAAAAGTTTCAGATAACTGACACTTCCAATTACCATTTCTCCCTGAAGAGGTCATTTCCACTTCAGCTCCAGAGCAGAGCAGGGCGGGTACTGGAGGTCCCTGAATTTCAGGAAAGGTTAAAAAAATCTGCAGAGTTGCTAATTAAAGCAAACGCACTCTGTGTCTGACCTAGTTCTGCCTTGCTTTCAGGAGGTTTTACCTGAATATCTTCAAACCACTTAAAAATTAAAATGGTTAATAATGCATCAGAGCCAAACGTTACCCAGGGGCTTGCTACGTGGCCAATCTTACTTTCAGTTGCAGATGGCACCGTTTGTAGTTACTGTGGGTAGGGAATGCTACCAGCTCTATTCCCTGCCTTTACTCCAGTCATGCACAGCTTTAGGCCACTTATTGATGCCCCAAAACTATTTTGGCCCATTTCTGTAAATGTTGACTAGTGCGCTGGCCAAATCAGGAGGCACAAGTTGGCTCAACTGCTCAGCTGATCCACAGTGCATCCATCTGTCTGCACACTCGGTTTTTCCCAAGAAAAAACCTTTATGCATTCTGTCAACCTTTACTATTTCAGTCTCCGCTGGAGGTTTAAATTCCTGGGGTAAAACAGTGGGGTATTGCCAAGCTCAGGGACAAGGGCTTAGAAATTTTCTTTTCGCTTCTGTATCTTGCATCAACATGGGATGAAATATTTATTCAGGAAAAGTTTCATTTTACTATATTTTTTACTTGACTGCCACTTAGTGGCAATGCAAAGCAATAGCTCGAGAAGGGGTAGCAGCAAACCCACAGCCCTGCAAATCAACCCTGTATTTCAGCAACTCTTCCCAGAGCTGTGGGGCACATTACTTGCTCAATAATTCAGTTTTCACTCCAAGCATTTTCCACAGGTTATGAAGAAGGTTATGAAATTCCATCTCCTTTGAAAAAAATAATTTAAAATATCAAGACCATTATGAAGGCAACGTCCATCTCGTGGTGCTTTTCGTTCATAAAGTTGGTGGAGTTCCAGAGCACACCTAGAAGAGACTTTTGCAGGTCAGGGTTGGAAGTGCTATGCTGTGCATCAGCCCCCCCTGGTAGGGCAGATACAGCATCAGAGGGTCTGCTGCTGTTGCATGCCGTGAGAGAAGTGTCTTCTGGGGGAGAAAAAAACATAACATGCTTCTTGCTGAAAAAACCCCAAACTCCTGGTAAGCAAAGTGAGCTGTTTCATGCAACCAGTGCCATATCTCACAGGAGTTCCCAGTGTGAGGGGAGGACACATCCAAGCTCCCAGTTGCCTGCAGTGTTGTGACTGCTCTTCCGAGGCAAAAGAGTTGGGGTTTCAAGTTTCTGCTGCAATGTCAACATTTCATACGGAAATAGGAAATAAATCATGTCATTGTGATTTTACAGGGGGCAATAACAGCACCACAGTAATTATCACACCAGGGCAGAATTTTTAAAAGTCAAGTGAGATATTCAGGAGAGGGAGCATGTACGCTTTCCATGGAGGCTCTGTGCTCAAAGTCTGGCATCCCAGAGATGCAGCAGCTTTCATTTCTGTAAGTTTCATTTCTATCTCCATAATTGCACTGGAGATATCAAAAAAGAACTTTTTTTTTTTTTTTTTTGTATTCTCCATGGACGTGGAAGAGATGGGGCTGAAATTACAGCATACTGGAGCCTTCACATTGCAAATGCTTTAAGTTTATCTTTTTGCTTTTCTTTTATAACCTGCATTGATTAATGTCAAGACAAATTTCTTGCTGCAAAATAGAGGCAAGTCCTTGTAACCAGACCCTGAACTCCAAGTGGCAGTCACGTTATCTAATTTAAAAAGGAAAAAAAGGAAAAAAGTCAGCCAAGCTAAAAAAAGAATGGTAACATTTAAACCTCACCCAAGCCCTCAATTTCACCTCTCACTGTAATCACAGCTCCTGCAGAAGTACAGCCTTGCAAAGTCACCTGAAGGGCTCTCCTGCACTGCTCACGACATCCCTCGTGCACTAACCCAGCACACACTGGAGCACTGGCAGCAGCCCTTGCCAGAGAGGGTGGCAATATATATTGTCTCTCGCATCGAGCAGATAAGGGACAAAATACCTCCATTTCTTCCCCATATCTGAACTCACACTGGGACCAGGTTGCAGCTGTTTTGCCCTCTGTAGCTTAAAATGTCATTCTGGGGAGCGGAGAAGAAGCCCCCCCCCAGCTTATATGTAGAAGCTCTCAGGACCTCCAGGCCCTGCTCTCAGCATGTGTGGGTGCCCCTTATCTTGCCAGTGGGGACCATAGCAGCTCCCTAACATAGCAAGCTCCAAACTAGGTTGAAAGAAGCCATTTTTTGTGCTGTGGATTTCTTTGTTATGAATTTTAATAGTGCTTCAGATTAGTTCGGCTACTGAGAGCAGTTTGCATCCCATTTGAGCAGCTCTACCTGCACTGGCATTAAGATGAAATGTTTACTTTTCACACGTCTGCACTTTGAGCTGTGCTGCGGGAATCCAGATTTTCAAAGCTTGAGACTGCCTAGGAATTTAGATCCCTTTTCATCCGCTTTATCAATTGTCTCCTCGAGGAAACTTTTTGCCAACGTTGTGGGCGATTAAAGGCTCAGAGAGAACATGCCAAGAGACAGCTGGGAGCGCTTTGCCACGGGAACATCCCCCAGCAAATGCAACAGGACCCTAAGCGGGATGACTGTGCTGTTACCATTTCAGTCTAACGGGAAATGGCACCAAAGGTGCAGGGAGGTCTTCACCATCAACTCATGGGAGCAGCAGAGGCAGGGTCTGCTCTCCCCTTGCTCTTATGGTTGGCTCCTGCTGTGCCTCCCTGGGAGGCAACATTTCTCTCAGTACACCTTGAAAAGCCCCATTTCATCGTTCACTCAGTGGTCAGCTCATAACGGTCCCACCCCACCTAGCCTGTTTGTAGCACAGCGATGCTGGAGCAAGACCTGGGCTCTGGTGAATGTTTATAGCACAGAGTAACATCTAGTAGAGCAATCTGCTGATAAAGGATTCACAAAAAAAAAAAAAGGTCTTGACAACTTCCATGACTCTGACTTGGTTGGTCTCATTTACAATAAATTTTACTCACTTTGAACTGTAAGATGGACTCAGATGGAGAGTCTTGGCTGGTGAGGATGTACACAGCTTCACAGCCAGCCATACCTAAGAGAAAACAGGGTAGCAGTTTTCCTAACCATGACATGTAGTTTACCAGGTCTATGAAGAGACATCTGTAACAGGCAGCTGCAGGACCCAGCAAGATTTAGTTTGCTCCTTGACAAGAAATAAATGATAGTAATAATATGGAATCAAGACATGTAAAGGCACACAGTAAAAATAAATCACCCAAGTGGGATAAAACATGAGAAAGTTGTCTGTGGTGGAGATTCAAACTCACAACATTTAGGGCATGACTGGTTATTAGGGCCTCCCTTGATCTAAAGATATTCTGCCTTCTTTGGGAAGCTATTTCAAAACATCCCCAGGCCCTGGCGATTTTTGCTCGCCCGTGTGCAGCGAGGGGCAGAGGCAACAGAGGCCCCTGGGAATGCACTTGCAATGCCCATTTCATGCTCCTCGTGCAAAGTTCAAGGCACTTTGTAGGTGGGAGAGATTTCCCTCACCAGCATGCCAGAGCAATGGGCTCGGCAGGACAGCACTTTTCCCTTTGAAATAATATTTTAGGGGAAAAGGGATAACTGCATTTTTGGGAAAAAAAAAAAAAAAAAAAAGCAGCATTAAAATTCTGCCATGCTAGCCTTGCCTTGCCCAGGGCAAGAAATTTTTTTGACAGGTGAATAAATTATCATTAGTTTCTCCACTGTCATCAATCATCAAAGTGAAGGCTGGGCGAGTAACCTCTCCAGACAGTCCTGGGGACTGCATTAGTCCCTTGTTTCTAAAGAAGCAGAGAGGGGCTGAGCCAGGAGGCTCCCATTATATCTAAATGCATGGGAGGCAGACAGCTAAAACCTCTCCCCAACTTTGACTTTTTTCCCTAAGTGTTAGAAGCTGACAAGAGCATAGAAATGGAGATTTCACGTTGTCACTCCAGCCTTGCCAAGCCATTTGTGGCCAGGTAGCCCAAGCTGGGCTATATATTGTATTAGGGCATTGCTGAGAGCAGCAGCCTAAGTTAAGGAGAGAGAATGACAAATCTGAAGCTTTTGTCTAAAGGTCACACATTTGATGCTTCTTTCGCATTTGTGTGAGTTAATTTACTTTAAAAAAAAAAAAAAAAGAAAGAAAAAAAATCTTCACAACAAAGAAAAATGAACAGAAATCTGTCCCTGAGACTGCCATGGCCGTGAACTTCCAAAGCTATTGTGATTTCAATAGAAGAATAGGAGACACTGCCATCGAAAACGCCATTGATATTGTAACAGATCATTGCCTAAATAGACCATAACAGCCCCCATTTCAATGGTTACTGAGAAAAGCGTTAACCCCTTCCCGTCTGAGCGCCTGCACAATCTCTGCGTGACACATCAAAGGAGACACACCAGATAGTATGAATTTCACACCCTTTTTCTGCCTCTGTCAGCTCCTCTGAGCTTCCCCGTCCCTTTCCTTTTCCACACCACATCAGAAATAGCCGCAAGGGCAAATCCTGTTAAGCGCAGGCAGAAAACCTGGGGTTAGCACATTGTCTCATCCCCCCAGCCCTGCTCACCAAACCACCCAGGAGAAGGCAGAGCCTTCCCCAAAGGTCTCGTGCTCAGTAGCAGTTGAAGTGCCAACACTTTACAAAATGAATATATATTTTTTTAATATGTTTTAATTCCCAGTGGACCAAGTCCCAAAGCCTCCCAACTCTGAATAGGCTTTTTAGTAAAATAAAATTTAAAAAAAAAAATTTATAAAACCAACAAACCAAACCAAAACAAAACAAAAAACCAAACAATGACCACAAACCAAAACCAAACAACCAAGTTACTTTTTTAACTATGGCTCTTCTCTTCCAGACTGAAGGAGGCTATTGAAGTAGACCCGCAATTAAGCTCCTCTTGGAGGTTGCTCATTTAGCTTGTTCCTAATCACTTTGCCACATCCCACCACTGGGACCTCCTGAAACATTAAGCTAAACATCTTTCAGAATGCACCATGCCTCCTTGTCACCTTGATTTACAGATCCTGTGGAGGCAAGGAATGAAAGCAGCTGTCTTTGGAAAAAAGAACTATTTCCATAATGCTCCATGTTAATTGCATCTCAGTCCTTTAATTCTTTACTAATTGAATCTGGGTCTACGTTTGCTCTTACTTAGCAGAGGACAGATGCCAGTCTAACAGACACTGGCTATGCAGAGCATCCTCCTTCCTTCCTTGTGCCACACTCTGGGCAAATGCTGCTCTGGATTTGTGACATACTTTCATTTCTTCTCAGGCATGTACATATAGGTGTTACCTACGTGTATGAATATATATGAATATAAATAAATCATGCAAAACCCCCTAATTTCCTCTTATTCAGTTGTTCATCTTGAGTTTCTCCAGGCTCATTTTTCCTGTTAAACACTACCCTGTTACAGTCCATCTGTTCGCTGTTTCATGAGTTTAGATGCTTCTTGCTACAGTCCTGCAGTCTCTTCTTGAGAGGAATATGAGTAAGAAATGCACAAGAAGATGCTCAGCTTTCCAATGGTCGAGGGCGCCTGGCCCCAAGCTGGCACTGTTCTCCCTGCTGGAAGCCCACAGCCCCAGGCCCCAGTCCCTGCTCAGCAATTTGCTACCCTAAAGCACCAAAAGGCCACTGGCCACACAGCTATAGGGACCTTTCCTGGGGCTTCCAGCTGTTACCAGAGAGCTTTGAATTAAGAGATAATTGCAAAGAATAAATACACTTTTTGTGTTGTGCAGGCAATGGAGGTCCCGGAGAGACAGGGCAGGAGACATCCCTTGGTCTAAGGATTCATTAATCTTAACAAATTGACCAAGGGTTAATTAATCCTGCGTATCTTAGATTCATCAGGCCCTCCTGGGGAGCTCCTCAGCTCCTTCTGACACCCAGGGAGAAACTCACCTTGCATGAAGCTTCCAGTAAGGCCCTAAGACTCCAGGCACATGCCCCAAAGGGGCTGCTATGGGATCAAAGCTCTGTGCAGCCAAGCGCAGCTGGACTGGCATCTGCTCTGGGAGGTGCCACAGGGGCAGGCAGGGATGCTCTTGGTGCCTGGCCTGGACAAATGCAGCACCCGTGCTTCAGCCCACTTTGCTGCTAAGGTCTGATGAGCAAGATGTGCCTCAATAAGTTGCCAGCTAGGATTGTATTCACTTCTCAGCCACTTGTGGGGAGAAAGTGGCTATATTTTCAAGTCAATCCCTTTATTTATGAGCCTTAATTACTTTTACTTTTCCAGAAGACTCAGAGGCAAAGAGCCATAACAGTCTCCCCTCTTTGTAAACAAAAAGGCAACTGGTTCACAGAGTTGTCACAAAATGACTCCTGTAACCCCCTGTCCTGTTTCATGGAGGCCTTTGGGAGAGCCCAGTACAATGAGAAATAAAGCTACACTTTGCAGGGCTTCAGTGGCAATTTCCTCCCCATATGTTTCTCAAGACACTCTCTTAATTTAGTTTGCCTATAGTGAATTCTGTCATTATTCCAAACATCCATTCTCATGACCTAGTCTTATAGCATATCACCACCAAGTATCTTTTTTTGGCTATACAATCTCCCCGGGGAACTGAAAATTGTCTCCGTCTGCAGCACAACTATGCTGGGGAGCAGCCTGGAAAACAGATCTGAGATTATTCCTTTCTGTGTCAGTCATTTAAGTCTCTTTGTGTTAAAGTTGACATTTGTCTCGATGCTGTCTCAATAGGCCCCGCTGGCTGGGTTTCATTCAGCGCTTTGAGCCGGGGGGAGAACTTGCCTCTTGTTTTACTTTCAGGCCATTATTGTGCCAAAGCGTGAAGGGAGGGAGCTGAATAACCACAAACAGGTGAGGCGGGGAGAGGCTTTCTGTCTCTGCTCTCAGTTTGTGAGAGCTGAGCTCTTTGGATGCCTTTCAAAGCCCAAAGAAGCCAAAAGCAATAATCCCCACCATGGGAGCAGGCAGGAAGGAAGGGTATCTGGTGTTGGCCAGAGATGTCCCAGCGCAGGGGAAGCACATTCCCGCGCTGTGACACCGCAGTGAGCTCGGGCAGCTTCGGAGGGGCCAGAAACACAGACCTTGAAAAATGTCCAAGCTCCACAGCCCCCCCTCGACTGTTGCTGCAGAGGAGCAGGGTGGTGAGGATGGTTTCTAAGTCTATGCATGTGAAACAGTTGCTAAGGGTAAGGGGGCTTTTCATCAGATACCGCTGCCTCTGCCTGTCCCTGTTAGCAATCTGTAGGTTTCAGATGTACACATTGCCAAAAAGATTTCTATTCCCCCCTCCCTACCCCTTGCTTTCATTTAATCAGCCTTGCAAAAAGAGCCATTATTTTCTCCTGACCTTCACATGACTGCAGACTGGCTGGCAGTGGGTGTGTGCCAACAGGAAGGACAGGGAGCACCCTCCGTGCAGGGATCAGCTATAGAGCTCCTATCACACATCTGCCACGGCCACTCATGGCCTTGCTTTCACCATGCAGTGCTTTCACATGCACGTCTTCAGCACCAAGCCAAGAAGGTGGCATTTGCCTGAGATAGCCCAAAAGTTCCCTTTCCAAACTGTAACTGGAACCATTCAGAAGTTCCACAGCAGCAGGAAAGAGAAATGCATGCTCTTAGAGGCAAACAGGCTCAACTGTTCTTGTGTCTCCTGATCTACCCACCCTGGAATTTTCAGCAACGGCTCCCAGAGGAAGGATTTAGTCCATGCCATCACTGTGTGCAAGGGCTCTCCAAAGGGAAAGCTCCCCAAGGCATGGCAAAGCACGCAGCAAAGCATCCCCCCTTTGGAGAAGCACAGTTAAGCACCTGTAGTAGCACTCCAGATATATCTGTGTGCCTGCCCGGACAGCGTCCTGGCTGTGTCCCAGCCCACACTCACTCACTTCAGGCTCCATGTCTTGGGGAAGTGCGAGATGTTACACCAGCATGACTCTGTAAAGAGAGAGAGGAAACAAGAGCATGTTGTTTGGTAGCATCAGGCTTTAGCCCCTGCAATTGTCTGAGCTAATCAGTGGTATTACATGCATGTCTCTCGTGTGACTTCAGATGTCTCACCCCAAGAGCTCCTGTAACAAGGGATTAGAGAAAAGGCTGGGACAGTTTAAAACTCTCCACTGGAAACTTGTTTCAAGATGTTTACAGCCAGCTCCTGTTCAGAAAAGAAGTTGCTTTGTCTGTGCTTTACCTCATGAGCCCAAGGACTGCGCATTCTTGGGGCATGCTGACGAACGGCAAACGTTGCTGCCCTGCTCTCACCAAACAGCCCTGCGAAGGTAAAAGCAACCATCAGGAATGTGGCACCCCAGGTTGAACCTGTGCCAGATCAAGGACAAAGCATCTGGACACATCTTGTTCTCTCATGGTAAAGTCCCTTTTAATTCAAGCAGTTGCACAGCCATGCAGGATCCCTTGGACGGCAGCAGCAGCCCCCAGAAAGCTTTGTGCACTGGAAACAAGTCCATTCCTTTTGAAATATCCAAGGGCTACAGTCACTGATTAGGGGTACTGGAGGGGATATCCCTGACTAGGCAGCTCAAAGGCACACACTTGCCCATCCCCAACACAAAGTCTAGGTATTTCATGAAGCAGAATATCGAGGACTTCAGTGAAACAGGGACCAATATTTTCAAAAAGGAGACGAGAGTATCAGCAGAGGCTGCTCACATCACAGTGATACAGCTTCCCTGTAGGAACCATATTGGCAAATAACAGCTGTGGGTGTCATCTGAGCAGATAATCCAAACAGCACAGTGTCTATGCTGTCCTAGTCAGGTCTTTGGAAGTATCCCAGAGTCTCCACTCAGCATTGCACTGGTTACACCACAATTCCCAAGGCCTTGGGGATCCTCATTTAGCTCTTTCTCAGCTCCTCTTTTCTTTTTAGAGTATAAGCTCTCTAGGATGGAGCACCCATGGCACCCTGACCACTGGTGCTTGCCGTGTGGTTGCACTGTGCATCCATCCCATAAGCAGGCACAGAAGAACACCAGCGCTCCCAGTCAGGACCTCCCCATCACAATTGCAACAGTTTGGAAGCGTTTGTGGTAGAAACAGTGCTTTTTCTTCTCAGGGCCCAGTTTGGACCGATGAATGAAAGAAAAGGTTTCCCAGCCAACATTAGCTGGCAGAGCTGGTTCTTAATCAGCCAGGACAGATGGGAACACACAATGCCTTGAACCCAATCAAGAAAACATCCCAGGAATGCCTGCTAATGCAAACCTTTAGAGGGGTAATGGTCATTCAAATCAGAGCAGGATGACTGATTCCAACCTAAGAGAAAAGCACAAATCAAACTGATTCCAATCCAGAGAAAAGAGGGGAAAAAAAAAAAAAAAAGGTTTGATCTGAAGCAAGGCTTGACAGTAGATGAATTCAAATTTTTTCAGCTTCCAAAATAAACTAATACAATAGACATCTGGATGCACAGGCACCGAGCAAAGCTGTACTATTAAGTCCCATTTGGATATTTTGCAAATTCAACCGAGGGGTTACACTCAAACTATCGTGGACATCGTTTTCCTCCCAGGAAGCATCCTTTGCTTCCATGCTTCACCTGTAAGCCACCTTTGCCCCCAGGAGTGTTTCTGAAGCAGTAAATAAGAGCTGTCCCTTTGGAAGGGCTTGGGCAGCAGCTCCAGTCTGTGTGAGAGGTCACCTCCCCTTCTTAAAACTTCCCTCCAATGCCAAGTTATAAACTCACGTGTCAGTATGCATTTTGGTTTATAAAACAGGCATGCAACACATCTAGAAGAAAAATTGCACCTGTCAAATGCCCTACCCCATGAAATAAACCTGTGCAATTTCACTTTTCACCTAGTAAATACCCGAGCGCTCTCCAGAGCAGCCCCTTCCAGTATTCAAATCTGTTTCCATTAATATTAGAAGTTAGGAGTGTTGGGGAGAAAAGGAAGGAATTGATTAAAAGCAGATGGTATTCATTATCTTGCTAATCACAATCCTGCAGGGTTTATACAAAGAAAAAAGAGAAAGAAAAAGCAACATCAAGAAAAGGTCATGCTAGGACTTTTCAAATAAAACATTAGAAAAATAACACTTCCAAGGCTTTACTCCCCTCTCATGAGAAAATCAGCTTGTTTCACATCACAGCTCGGTCACTCTGGGAAAATGCCTTTGTGATACAGACATCATTCTCACATTTTGTGCTGGGACTGCAAACCTTCGACGAATGTCTGAGAAAAAAACCTGTTGAAAAGGTTATTACTGGGTGTACTGTCCCACAGCCTCTGGTGGTGTTGCTGTACACCAGACCGGCTGTTTGTTTGTTTTCTTCTCTAAAGGGAAATCACAAATAAGCAAACAGATCCAAATAGAAATAAGACAAACAAGCATTTTATTGCCCAGAACCAGCATAGTGGGAAACACAAGGATGGATTACATTCAAGCTCACTGGCTGGAGTTCACTCAGAACAATATTCTTGGGAGGATTTTCGTTCTCAGTATCCGATCCTGCTTGCACTAACATCAACAAAAACACTGTTATTAACCATCCATAGCACTGGGAGAGGGTGATGTGCCTATAACAGAAGCCCTGGCACTTTTTCACGTTATAAAGTCACCAGATTTGACGATGTCATATTCAGCCTTGCTTCAGAACAGCAGAACAGGATGCCATTTACAACGAGGTAGCTTGCAAAAGAAAATCCCAGGGGTATTTTTGTGCAGGACCACAACTGTTTGTTTGTTCACCACTGCACTCTCCTCTGCCTTTTCAAAACCTGACAGTCCTTCATAAAATCTACCCAGAAAGTGTTAAACCAAACCTATGGGTGCTGCTAATAACCATGTGCCTCTGGGTAGCTGGCACAGTGAGTACCAGTCCCCAAGACAACAGCATCTCAAGGTGGGTTCAGCAGAGATGAGATGCAAACTCCAGTTAGGATATGCACAGCGCCTTGGAATGAGAGGCACTAGGAAACCACCAATCGTCATCATTGACAATAGACTTTATACTTTTCCTATGATTTCTTTTTTTGAAGTAGGAAGTGGGTTTACAACATGCAGCCAAAATGTTCCGCAAGTAGACATGGTTCTGTGTAAGCCAAAAAAGCTATGCACTGGTGAGATTTTGTGGTCTTCAGGCTGACATTCCTAAGCCGCTATTTATATGATAATTTATTTTTTAAACCACAATGACTCAAGACTCCCCTGAATGGCAGCAGATTCATTGTTAACTGCCTTTCTGTGCCATCTCACAAGGTACTAAATAGCTCAGAGACTACTGAGTCCCAAATATGCCTCAATGCCACTCCTGCTCCCCATCTGGGCATATACAGTACATCTATGCTGATATTTAGGCTTGACCTAAGGTTTTCCTCCAACTACCTCCAGATTCTTCTGCTGTCATTTTCTTACTCTCAGGTCAATCCTTTTACAAGGTGAGGGTCTTGCCTGCAACACATTTCAGTTTCAAGATGAGGTGAAAAGGTGTGAAATGGAAAGAAAGACAGATGTAGGTCTTGTTTGCAGGCATACGTACAAGAAAAACAAGCAGACCTGTCAATGGTTAAACTTAGAAAACCTATTTTTCTGCAGCATTCGCCTGTGGGTTTTCTGAAGGCAGCTAACAGAGGCTTGGCTCACGCTACAACCTTCTCCCCAAAGGAACTGCTTGAGTCCCTGTCCATCACTTTGCTACTTGCTTTTATGAAATTTAGCAAAGCTTGATCTCTTTGGGATACTGACCCACATGTCAAACAGGGCTGGAATCAGGCAATCAGGTCAAAATATTTTCCTTTTTTTTTTTTAACCTAAGCACTGTTTTCTTATTAAACCAAATGAAAACCCCAAGGCCATTCCTTGGAGAAGGCAGCATGCTGTATCTTTATGGAGTTACAGCCAGTCTCTGCATGCCATGTGCATGTGGAGCTGCTGTACACGTTAGGTAAAATGTGGCCGTGCAGAGCCTGCAATGTGCAGCAGCCAGGTTGCAGAAGTCAGTCCATGCTGCAGTGAAGAGCTCTAGCAGCGGAGCTTCATGTCAGGGCTTGGCTCTCTTTAGAAAGTGGGTGCTTTGAGGGACAGAAGACACCCACATGGCTCCAATTCAGTGAGTCACATCAAGTGCTGGTCCAGCGCTGCATTTAATATCAATCTTTTCAGGGTCAAGCTTTGAGCATTCCCACCACAGCATAGAAATAAAGCCAGAGCAAAGCTGGAGCTTCATGAGAAACACTGAGGAGACAATACATGCCTATAGCATCTCCTCAAGGAGCTGTTGTTTCCAACATCCCTATGATCCAACGGTCTGTTCCCTAGCCCAGAGGGTTAAAGCCCAAATATGCTTGTACCAGGGCATTGCAGGCAAGGGCTCACAATTGCCCAGAGCTTTTGTTTGCCCATTGTCTTGCCTGCAAGTCCAAGTCTCTGTGGTATTTATGAGAGGAAAGCTGGAGAGAATATATTTCTGGTTAGCACCTATCAAATGAAAAGATCCCAGATAAAAGAAAGGAATACTGTACTAATGCTGACACTGCAGAAAGATAAACGACAGCCTGGAGTCTTCTGGGGCTCTAAGTTATCTAGTTAAATAAAATGCTCCACCCTGCATGCCGAGAACAAAGCGGGGTATGTGGTCACAGTGAGCTGCACAGTGACCACCCAGTGGTGAGCTCAGCCCAACGCCCAGCCAAGAGAGACCACCACGCCCAAGACAAGCAAAACCCTCCAGGAAACATGATTCTCCTTCACATCAGTTGTTTTATTAATTTTGTTTCATTTCCATTTAACTTGCTTGACCTGCAGGCAATGCTTCTGGGTCAATCTTCTGCTTGCCCAAAGCTACCAGCCAAAATCTCCCCCTGCTCTCTCATTCCCTCTCCCTCAATACCTATAGATGTATTTAAAGAAGGAAAAAAATAAAATATATTCACAAGACATCTTTCATTTTTACTTCTTAGTCAGCATCATGTACAGCTATTTTGGAAAAGCACAAGGAAATACCTCCTCATACCTTTACCAGTGCAGCCAATTTCTGTTCTGCCTCAGCTGAACACAATGAGATGCCAGAGTCTCACAATGTGCCATCATACTTTGTCAGAGCCAAAACCCAAGTCACCTGGGTAGAGGAAAGGCAAAACATCCTGGTAATGCTCCCAATCTGACTGGGCTTTTGGGCTGGGGACAAGCTCAGTGGGCTCCTCGATGGCTCCAGCTGCAAACTTTTCCATGCATTGGTCTTTCTCCCTTACCCAAGTAATTTGGCTGGATTTGGATTCGATCTTTAAATAATAATCTTTTGGGCTAGGACCCAATATGCCAAAACTTCAGCCAAAAGCCCTGCTTTTCAAAAGAAAGCCTGCTTGCCAGGATAGGTGCAGCTGGTCATGGAGGAGGGACATTTATTCATCACCCACAACAGGGCCATTGAATTTTAGCCAGAGGGGGCTTCCTTGCCTGGAAAGACACCATGAGCTGAAACAAATGCTAAACATATTCCTTGCAATATTTCTTAAATGTTGTTTTGTTGGGTTTTGGGATTTTTTTTTTTTTTTGAACATGGTAATTTTGGGGGGTAGAGGATGTTTGCTGGCTGCTGTCCTTGGGGCATTTAGCCCTGGAAATCCACCCAATATTTATCCTGCACATGTGGCACAATATAACCATGTTATCCATGCCCAGTGGGAGCATCCCTGAGCCCCCAGTGCACAGAGCAAAAGAGTGGCCATGGGAACTTCCAGCAGCTGCCCAGGCCTTAGGAGAGCAGCTCTGCAGGAAAGGGCTCCAGCTGAGCACATGAGATTTTCCCCAAGAAAAAAAAACCCACCTCTTTTATTTATTTTTTTTTCCCCCCTTCTCACTGAGTTGATGGGAAACTGTTTGCAAAACTAGAAATATCCCCTATGGAAAAGCCTGAAAGAATCTAAAAAAAGAGTAAAACAGCTGCATTCTTTAAAAGTCACTGGAGTGGAATTTGATGGAAGGTAAGATCTTCTCCATAGTGTTTTCTAATGCCTTTAAGAATTTGGTAGCAGAGATCTAATTTTCTGTTAAGTTCCACAGGAAGTTATGAACAAAATCCATCGAGATAAACCTCACTTGTTTAGTACCATACGTGTAAGGTTCTTTCTTTCTTCCTAAACGATCAAACTTTCACCTAGATACTAAACTGCAGAGGTTTAGCCATAATTTTCAGATAGAGCTCACACACTGAAAGACAGATGATGTCTCGAGCATATTCTGAAACATACTTTTAGGTATTAAGTCTCTTATGAAAGCACTAACATCAACCCTCAGCTTTAGACGGAGCTGGTGCTGCACTTACAACAGAGGTATCATGCTGATACATGGCAAAAACTGCAGCACAGCTTTTCCAGGCATACAGCATCAGGAACCTCTGACTGCTAGCTTACAAGCTGAAACCCACAGGTTTGCCAGACACTGGGATAATTTAGAAGTTATTACCTCATTTTTGGAGATTGCCTTCAGAAATGGAGAGTTTGCAATCAAGCTACTTTTGCCCTGATTTATTTTAGTGCCAGAAGAGCACAGACATGCTCTAGCTCCTCCATTCAGAAACCCTACCTATAAGGGTGGGAGAGATGGAGGCATGTTGTTTAGCAGCAAATGGACACCATCCCTCAACACAAAATTGTTTCCATAACAAAGACAACGAGGCTTTGAATAGCAGAAATGTAACACAGCATTAAAACCCAGTATAAGTAAGCCTAACCCACTGTGCTACTCCTGAAGAGTGGTGCAAGGAGGTATAATTTAGGATCCTGTAAGTTTTTAAGTCTCTACGTGAATTTCTTTTTTACTTCTAACGACCACCCTTGCCTGCAAACATACCCTGCATTATTCATATGTGGACTGAGTACCAACCTATGGCAGCTTATAACCAGGAGAAAAAGAGCTCAGCTTGAACAACCGGAGTCAACCCTGGTTTGTCATCCCAGGTAGCACTGCAGTTACTTTAGATTTCACTAATGACACGTCCCATGGTGACAAAGGAACTGCTCCTAGGACTGGAAAAAATAAACAAACCAACCCAAAAGTGCACAGCTCAGAAGTATTGCGTGCTGAATTGCTTGGACACATGTGGCAAACTGCTCAGCCCAGCAGAAAACACCCACGCCACTGACACAGTGATGCAGAAGTTACCATCACGATGCACATTACTGTTTTGGTAGTCCATCCCCAATTGATAGTTTGAATTGGAAAGGCCATGGCGAGGATCAGCTGTGTGTGGATTAACAAAGTCCTCTAGCACTGGGAGCTCCCACTACAATGGGCTGCAAATGCTGCTGTGACCTCCCAGGGCTGCCACTGTGTGCTCTGAGCATGCTGAGACGGTGCCAGAGCCACTGCCAGTAATGCAGCTGGGAAGATGCACCATCCCATGGTGTCTGGCCCTGGCAGGGAAAGACATTTCTGGGAATCGTCCGAGTTAAATGGGTCAGACCTTTGGTTTCTAACCTGCTCTCCCCAGTGAAGTCACCATGAAGTCCTGCAGCCTCTGAGGCAACTTTGATCGAGAAGCTTTCTCAAGACACCAACTGCCTGGATGAGTAATGTACAGTGAAATAGTCAAGCCTGGCAGAGCGAGGGCCAGCTGAATACTCAGGCAATTTAAATTGTAAATATGAGTTTCTCAATGGGGGCTTGGACTCGAAGATCTCCAAGGTCCCTTCCAACCCCTGACACCCTGTGATACCTGCAAATGCTGCTTACCTAGCAGATGAACAGCACTTGGAGTGGCTGATGCAGTCACAGAATTTGGACACTGGTGCTCCAAGTTCATGTATACACATAACTAGCTCCTTTAATATAGCTGAAGATTTTGCCATGACGTTTTAGCTTCCTTCTACTACCGTTTATGCTTGCAGCAGCCTCTAGGATTATGTCCATACATTTGCTTCTTAATGGGATTAATTAAGGAGGATATTACAGATGGCCCTGTATTATTTTCACTGTGTTAAAGAGGCTGCACGGCTTGAGGCCTGGTTTTTCCACAGGGAATATCATAGAATGGCTTAGGCTGGAAGGGATTTTAGACACCATCTAATCCAGTCTCCCCACCGTGGGCAGGGATGTCTCTCAACTAGACCAGGTTGCTCAAGGCCTCATCCAACCTGGCCTTGAACACCTCCATGGAGGGGGCATCCGCAGCTTCTCTGGGCAATCCATTTCAGAGTCTCACCACCCTCATACTGAAGAACTTTTTCCTAAGATCCAACCTAAACCTATTTTCTCTCAGTTTAAAACCATTTCCCCTTGTCCTATTGCTGGACACTCTTGTGAAAAGTCCCTCTCCATCCTTCCTGTAGGATCCCTTCAGGTATTAGAAGGCAGTTATAAGGTCCCCCCAGAGTCTTCTCCAGGTTGATATAATAATTTTGAAATATAATTGAATATAAATGGTTTGAAATCACATTAATTTAATGAGATTTCTTTTCCGAGTATCAGTAAAAATACATGTTCCCTGTCCACCTCACAGTCCCTCATACAGATGTTACGGTTCTCTCAACACGTCACATTACTCAGGTCTGCAGGGACTGAACTGCATTTTTGATTTGTCAAGTGAGGCAGGGACAGCAAATTTCTATGCTTTTATGATGGTGGATTTTTTGGTTCCTTGGCAATTGTTATATTCACACAAATTAAAGGAGAAAAAAAAAATCAGAATGCTGCTCAGCATTAAAATATGAACCACCAAGTTTGTGGAGCCTTGCTCAGCACCCTAAGCACGAGACCCAGCACATGTGGCTGGCTTATGCTAGCGGTCCATCAGAAATGGCAACGCATCGCACTGGTGGGGCTGCTGGTACAGAGCAGTAAAGCAGGGGCTTAACAGGAGTGGAGAGTCCTGCAGCAGTGCTTCTAGCTCACAGCTATCCCAGTTCTTTGCTGCAGATCAGGCTTTAGGTCCGTTCCTCCAAGGGGGTAACGGAGACAGAGAAGCAACTCGCCAAAGATAATACAAAACACATCTCATAGAAAACAAGGCATGAAACCAAGAACTGCTGATTGACAGCGCTGCAATGGCCCAAACAACACACTCAGGCCAAGTCCTCCTTCCGGGAAACTCAACTGAGCACAAATGCTTCATTTTCCAACAGCAGCTCTGCTCCAAGCCTTACATCTCCTGGGCAGGAAAGGCAGCCAGCTCCCTCTCCATGGAAACTTGAATACCCAAAGTGGTGTGAGCAGCTCACCCCGCAGCCAAACACACACTTACATGCAGAGAAAAGTATTTTGCAAGTCTGCAGAGCAGTGCTGCATCATGAAGTCTCCCGTATCAATAGTTTTTAGGGAGTTTCAGTAGGAGCACAGACTTTGCTCTCTAGGGGAGATTTATCTTCAGGATTTTTCATGAGCAGTTCTGCAATGCCAACACTGATCACGTAGCTGAGCAGCTTGGAAAGTCACACAGATATGTTGAGATGCTAACACAATACAAATAAATATTTTTGTTGACTGTTCAACCTATTGGCAGCCACACACCAGTGCCCTGTAAGGACACCCCAGACAACTGAAGGGAACTCTAAATCAAAAACAAGCCGGGGCAACTTGCCTGAGAGCCCTGAGAGGACAGAAGCTGGAAATGGCAGACGTTTCCAGGGGAGCATATCCCATGCTGACCACCCTCTGGGAAAGCAGGAACTCTGTTTTCCTTGAATGCTACTCAGGATTTTGTTTTCAAGAGAAACTGCAAGGCAGGACACAAACAATGAGGCATTTGTTCCAGTGAAGCCCTGGGGCTGGCACTGTCAGGGCAGGAGGTGAGCACAATCTTGGAGCACAAACACCCAAGAGGGCACCAAGTAGCCTCAGCTGCTTCTTTCCATGTTGTGCAGTGCCCCAGAGCTGCACAGTGGGGCAGATGCCCTGTAGAACTCACCCTGGGATGGGTTTCATGCTTCCAGTGATACAGCTGTGCTGCAGATCCACTTTGGGCATCCTTCCTGGACTTTATTGACTTGGTTTGCTCTCTGCAAATGGATGTAGAGATAGAAGAGCATACAAATAGCAGCAAGGTACCTCTAGCCCTTAAAAAGCCGCTCAGAGGCCAAGAAGTGACAGCTTAGGAAAACTCACATGTTCACAATTCCACATTTTTGACATGCTTTTCAGGCATTCAGTGGAGCTGCCATACCCAAGGAACCAAGCTCAGGTGCACCCTCTTCCCTCAACTTTCTGTTTGGCTTTGGTGTTACTGATCTCAGCCCAGCACACACAACCAGGTGAGAAACTGAGACACAGAGGATGGGTGGAGGCTCTTGTTGGAGACAGCACAAGGTAATAGCCAAAATGGGGAATCAAGAAGTGCTGCTCAACTCCTGATGTCTCTGGTAGTCAGGCTCCTCCAGTGACCCAGTCTCATATTTGTCCAGCTCATCCGTAGGGGTTGTTGGCAGCAGCAAAGACCATTTCTTGCTGTGTGCTCAGCCAGGGCCCAAAACTGGGACCCTGGGCTGGACAACAGCTGCTAAGGATCAGCAGAAGCCATGCCTTAGTCATAGTGACTGTGCCAGCAGTTCTGGGATGCCCAGGCACCAGCACCCCGGTGACAGCTCATGTCAGACACTGCAGCTGTATTGAGCTCTCCCCAAGAAACAGAAGCTTAAAAATAAAAAGAAAACTTCCAAATTATCAGATTATCATCCGCTCACGCGCAGAGTGCACAAGAGCTCGGATCTCTGCAAATGTTTTGTTCTGGCCATTCACCAAACACTACCCAAAAGGAGCTCTTGGAGAGGACAGCAGTGTCAGGGTGCCCGCACCCTGCCAAAGCCCACTCCCGGTAGCTAAGTTGGCAATGCCATCTAGTGCATAGAGGCAGAAATAGCACAGTGTCTGCGGGCGGGCAGGCGTGCACAGCACCAGATGTGCGGTCCAGATGTGCTCTCAGCCAGGGAGGTGGAGATGGCAATGGCACCAGGCACTAGCCGTGGCCCCTGGGTTCTGGCGGCCCTGGCCACACTCATCTCTTGCTGTGCAATATGCAGTGCACGTTCATGTGGGCTGATATGTTGCCTGCCCTGGATTCTTTTCCCCACCCAAAAGGAGCCCAGCCTTATCCAGAAACCCCCACTTGCCTTGAGCGGGAGGGGAAATCCTCCCTTTTCCCCCAAGGGTTTCAGTTGAACTGTTCCAGTTTCATCAGCCTGTGCTCTTTACAGCCAATATAGCTCAACATTTTGGCTCTCCAGCGTCACTCGAATGTAAAACATCTCCCACAGAAACATTTTTTTCATGCAAGGCAAACACTCTCAGTAACACAAAACATTTTTTTTAGATGCGAACAAAGGGTGAGGTTTCTTCAGACAAAAGAACCAAAGGCTTCCTTTTACTGAGAGCATTCTCTGACGCAGACTGAATGAAATCTTTTGCGTTTTGGGTCAGGGTTTTTTTTTCTGAGCATCCAATTTTTCCAAAAATATATCTAGACTGATTATAATTTTCATCTTGTGCAACTGTTCTGTAATTTCAACAGTTACTAAAAACTTTCTTTTTTAAAAAAAAAAAGGAAATAATTTGGCTTTTAAAAATATTTTTAACCAAAGAGATATATCTTTCACTAAGAATGTGTGACCTCTACAAGCAAAATATTTCAACAGCTATTGAAAACAGATTATTTTGTTAAGAAAATAAGCTATCAACTTCTTCGGGTGGAAAATTGGTCCATTTCTAGCTCTGCGAGATGCAGCTCTACCTCCAACTGTTTTCCTAAGTTGTTGTTGTTCTACCTGATTTAAAGGGGACAACTCTTTTTTTAAAAGCTTTCAATTTTTTCCATACCTTTAACATAACATTCAAGAAGACTGTGCTCCTCATTACAAACTCGTGGCCTTACAAGTGCTTGGTACATTTAATAGGCACAAAAAGGCAGTGGGAGGGTGGGAGTTGCTCTACCTGGGCTTGATTTAGAAATAGTGTTTAATAGATAAACCAGGGCCACCCTACTCATCTCTGTTGAAGGTTACGGGTGTAAGACCCAGGCTGGCTGCCCACTGTACACCACCTTGGCCGTGCAAGGACCAGCAAAGCCTCTCTGTAAATGAAGCCGTAGGTTCTGGATGAAGTGAGACCAGAGCAGGTTCAATCTGACTGCTGCTGGAATCAGCAGGAGCTGCTCCACAGGCTTGGAGCTAACTCAGGGCTTAAGTAGCAACTGGAAGGATAAAAGCTTGTGGGATCAGGTCTTAAACCAACAGCTCCCAACTCACTACAGCCTTGAAGAATGTCTAAAATAGGCAATATCGTTACAGGCCTGCGTGTTACAATAAATGAAAATCAATAATGTTAATAGACATTAATTCATGCTAATAGAATCACTGCTCCAAAAGCAGAGTTAATAAGCCCAGCTAGACCACTACCACTGTCAACGTATTAAAAAGATCCAAAACACTCAAATATTGACCACATTCCTTTGAAATTAATGGCATTTCCTTTGGATTACACATTGATCTCAGATGAGCCATGCTTGACATGTGGCTGAACAGTAATTTTGAAAGGAGAAAACCAATTTTAACGTACATGTTCTCATTAAAACCACTCCACTGTCTCAGTGCCAGGACCAGAAGGCAACCACAAATCCACCACCCGTGGATTAGCTGTGCTGCTGCTGGAGGCAGTGGCACCACCACGTGCTGATTTGCCTGAGGCTTAGGGGGCTTTAGCCCCGGGGCAGCTTACAGGGGTCCCCAAATTCTCTGTCTTCCTGGAGGAAAGGCACTTTGCACAGAGTCCTGATTCTCACGCCCATGGTGGAGACATTATTTTATTGCAGCCTCAAGTTGCACCAGGGGAGGTTTAGGTTGGATAGCAGGAAAAATTTCTTTACAGAACAGGTTGTCAAGCCCTGGAACAGGCTGCCCATGGAAGAGGTGGAGTCACCATCTCTGGAGATATTTAAAAGATGCATAGATGTGGTGCTGAGGCATGTGCTTTAGTGGTGACCTGGCAGTGCTGGGTCAACGGCTGGATTTGATGTTCTTAAAGGTCTTTTGTTACCACAATGGTTCTATGATTCTATGCGTCTAAGGAGTTCGAGTTCATTATGGCTGGGACAGTTCCCATGCTCAGCTCTGTACCATGGACCTGCCCACTCCACAGGGATGTGCAGCCTTGGCACAATGTCCATCATACCAACTCCTAAGGAAGCCTCCTGCACTGCCTCATTCAGCCAGCATGCGTGTGGGGTAAAGATGGAGGGATTTTGGTTGTTGGTGGGATTTTCCCCTCTTTAAAGCTTCTGAAAACACCAAAGGATGTAATCCATTGCTTTCTCCATCCATCAAGACAAGACAAAAAGTATAGGTTTGCTCACGGTTTTACTCAAGTTTTCCATGCACCTCACAATTGTATAGGTTTAGCAACTCCTCATAGTTCTGCAATGCCATGCTTCTTTAATGCTCTGGATGAGAGCAGCAAGGGCATGAAACCAATAAAGGGATCGAACCAACCTTTGCAATGCAATGGAGACAAATCCTAACAGGAGAGGTTTTCCCTTCCAGAAGCCTCAAATTCATTTCTGGTTCCAGTGATCACCTGGAGGGTGTAATGCAAAGCACATGCACAAACCTGGCTCCTGCACCCTGCTGTATCTCCCTCCCCACTTGAGCTGCAAATGAAATGCTCTCACCCTGCAGTGGTGTTCAAACACTGAGGTAAGAAGCGTGCATTGAGTGAGCATGGCTCTGTTGGGAGGGTGGTCACTGAAAGTCTCTGCGGTGTTTAGCGCAAAGGTGGCCAACAAGAGAGGGAACCCTGGCAATGCTGCAACCCTGCTTCCTGATGCTGATCATGCCATGTTGCAGAGAAAACCACCATGGGCCCAAAGATGCTATTGCCAGCCCTGCTTGGGAAAGAGGCTGCGAATACAACATTAAGATGCTGACCTCCACTTAATGCACTTTAAGTAACAACAAAGTGAAAGAAAAGACAAGAAGCAAGTAGGTAGCAGAGATGCAGCTCAAGTGCTGCCCAAGGCATTCATCTTGTGTCTCCCTCTCATTTCTAACTGTTGCCTGTCAGCCCCACAATGCTGGGAGCTCCTGGGTGAGCCTCTGGCTCACCTCCTGCTGTGCCTGCACCGATGTGATGTAGTACACCTTCAAGGAAGGGAAATTCTATCCCTCTTTTAGTCACCAGTTTGCAGTTAACTCTGCCCTCCATGGCCAGGCACACTTGCACTGGGGAGCTGAAGGACAGCTCTGCCCACCCACCATCCCACCAGTCATGAGCTCCCCAGGGTCCTCATCCCCACCCCACTAGTCAGCATGAGGCTCCCCTACAGCTCCTCCTGCCCGTTATTATCTGTGCAAAGCACAGCCCTCCCCATCTCCTCCACAGGGGCTCCCTCCAGGCGGGCAGCAGTGAGCAGGGCTGTCGTGGGGGTAGCTGACAAAAGACCAGCTGAGCTATCTGCTATATGGACATTATCCTTTTCCCTAGGAAGCCAAATGTCAGAATTACTTAGGACACACAGGGAATAGAACACACCTAATTTATTTGGCTAATTATTTTCAGACAACAAGGCTCCAGAAGACCTCTATCAAAGACAACAGCTACTTTGTAATACTGACTCTGCTGGCCCCTGGCCAGCTTAGAGCCCTCCTCATTCTCCCACCTAAACACTGATCCTGCTCAGACCTGAAAATCCCACCACTAAAATTCTGTAGTAACAAATTCTTATTCTATACTGAAGTGTCTTTGAATGCACAACCAACCAAAAAACTTAATAATGTATAAAAAGTGATTATGCATTTTAAGTTTTTTCCAAATTTGGATATTTTTTCCCTATGTGAAAAGCAAAAGTAGCAAAGCCATGACACAGAGCCAAAGTTCCCACTTGTCCCAAGACATGGAGACACTAGACCCTCTCAGAAACCAGTGCCCTGTCTCATCCTTGGAGACATTTTACTTGGAGTATCCTCATGATAGCAGTGTGGCCTGTGCTAGTGCATGGGAAATTCAGACCCAACAACAAAATCTAAACAAAATTTAGGACTATTCAAGTGAGAGTCACTTTTTCTCTTACTCCACTATTCCATGCATTTCTTGGAATGCCCAGCTCCTCACCTGCAAACAGGGTGGGAGGACAGCTCACCCCAAATCAGAGGGGTAGTGCAAGGACACATGCATTGAAAGCTACCTCCAGAGCCCTGACATACAGGCACAGGTTTATTTAGGACTGCACACACCAGCTCTGATACAAACACACTACGTTATGGGGATGTGAAAGAAGGCAGCCTTTAGAAAAAAAAAAAAAGTGTTCTTGGTTAAATCAAAATAGTTTTTTTACTGCAGCAACCCAGTTGACATGTATTCATGTCCTTGCCTCCATAACATAAGAGTCCCTGGAAACACAGATGTACCTCAACGGTTAGTATCAGTGAAAAGCCTCCTGTGGACTTAACTGTACTCAGACCTGCTTCTTGCACAAGACAGCACGAGTGCGTGTGTGGTACTGGCACAGGCGAAATGGCTGAACGTGTACAACAATTAGTGTTAAAAATGTAAGTTTTCAGCTATTGTTTTAGTTGCCTGTCCCCAGAGATCCTCAGCATTACTCTATTATTGACAATGCTAAATGGGGTTTTCAACAAAGTTGGTCTGAAGGCTTGAGAGTGCCAAAACAGCATTTCAGCCCATTAAACTCACAGACAAAACAATTTCTTCTAAAAATAATCATCAGTTCTTCCCACCAGAAAAAATAAAAGCCTGGCCAATTCCTAACATGCCAAGTTTTCAGGAAGGCCTGATTTTTCTGGCTGAGCTTATAAAGCTCTGAAGAAAAGCAGGTTTATAATGGAAACACCAACAGAGCTGAGTTATAGGTGAAGAGCAGCCACCCTACACAACAGGGCTGCCAGCAACCATCAGCAAATGCATTCCACCTTGCTAATCCTGAATCTTCCTGCTCAGAGGAAAAGATGAGATGTCTTAACTCCTGCTAACACCCTCACCATTATGTGGATGCAAATACGGTCACGAGGCAATTACCAGCCCAGCCAAGGGCCAGCCATTGTGGGGCTGACAAGAGCTTGTCAAGCCCTTTGGAGGAGAAACAAAAATCCTCAACCTTCTCCAAAATTTTAAGTCTCATTAGTATTAATCAGTAACCCAATTAATGAGGAGTTTAACATATTGATTTGTATCAGATCACACAAATTAACAACACGTAAGGGAGACAGTGCGACTGGATGTGCTGGGAAGACGAACAGCTATGTAGGGGGATTGTATTGCCACAGCACACGAAAGAGGGGCATGGGCACTACACATTTCATGATGGAGATGAAGCTGCTCCCACTTAGCTCCTACATGGCCATCAGGGAGACAGAGACATTACCTGGCTGTTAAAATGGCTAACAACCTCAGGCAGGTTTGCTGAAGCAAATTTTAAAAGGTGCTTTTTACCCTGAAAACTCCTGTTTTAATGGTTGCAGCAATCTCTAGTTAGGGGTTACACAGAGACAGCTTTCAGGGGAGACTCCCAAGGTCTATGGGCAAAACAAATTCCTGCTCTGCTCCTGCTGGGACATGGGACACACACAAGAGGATCCACCACAAAGAACAAAGATTTAGGAAAAAGCAGCCAGGGTAGCATGGAAACGTGGGGCACAGATACTGGGAGAGGGCTGGAAGGAACCCAAAAGGGCAGAGCAGGTTCAGAGAGGAGGTAGCAGCTCCACCAGCTCCCCACCAGCACCCAGTCTACAGCACATGGAAAGTAAACAGAGGAAGGTAATACTACATTAGGACATGCCATCAGCATCCTCCAAAACCTGCCAGGTTTAGCAAAAGCCTCTTCCCCACGGCCACCTGCCCCTTCTGCACCTGGCAGGGTCCCCAGCTCCTGCCAGGGATGGGCCATGCCCAGGATGCCTTCCCCTCCTCCCAGGGCAGGCAACCCCCTCCTTGCTCCAGTGGTTGCTAAAGGGCTCTCAACCCATGTAACCCATTAGATACAAATTGCAGCAATTTAAGTGCACTTGACCCAGAATTACCACAAGCCCATAACGAGCTGTGTCTTCCCAGGCAATTTAGTTACAAGCCCCTGAACAAACCACAGCAGAGGATTAAAAAAAAAACAACAACAAAAGACAGCAAAAAAGCAAACCAAACTCAGAAAACATGACACTTGAAACAGCAATGACAAGAAATGAAAACCATTACTGGGGTTGGTTCGTATCTGGGCAGTCCCAAAAATGCCACTATTGCACAATCTCTAACCAACGTGTGTCTTGCAGATACCTTAAACCATGAAATCATAGTTACCTGAAAGAAGATGCCATGAAACACAGCACTACATAACCATTTGGGTTGGAGACTGCAACCCCCTGTCCAAGGGACCTAGGCAGGAGGGACAGCGGTACCTAGTGGCTGCTCACCCTCCTGGGGTGTCTCTTGTCTTGTGAGACACTCCCCCCCCCAGCCCTTCCCCCCAGTAGCAGCTCAGGTCACAGATCCCACCAGGAAGGAGGAGTGTAGTGTTTCTGCATCAATTTTCACCCTCTTCTATGCATTTTTAAATTTCCTTTTAAATAATTACTAGCCCTTGATGGCATCCCAACCAAGAGAAGCAGCAGAAGACAGGCCACCCTCCCACCAGCCTTGCAGTATTGACTTATGGACCACTGCAGGCAGGTTGCTACTGGCCATCACATCACGCAGAGACTTGAGACAGTGATGCTCTGCAGTTATCCTAGATACTCGCCCTGGCTTACATGGAAAAAAAACCCAAAAAACCAAAACAAAACAAAAAAACCCATTAGCATTAAAAAAATCCCTGCAAGTTATTTTCTTCCAACAGTCAGGGATGGATTTAACCAGGTGTGGGTTTCCTGCAGCAGTGATGCCCACCAGCTCACACACACACAAAATCCTTGGTCCTCGGCATCCCCAAAATGCTCCAGCACTGCCTGCACCAGCAGGACCTGGGTGTCTGCTATTGCTGGCTGTGGAGAGGTGTCAGTGGCACACGTTTTCCCAGGGACAAGAAACACCATGGTTTTGTGCTGGCAAGGAAACGGCGTGAGCAGGGCAGCAGCCCCTGGCACCAGATGTCATTGGTCTGGTTGCCGCTGTCACCATGGGGGGGGATGCTGCTACATTCAGATGGGGGCTGTACAAAGGTAGGAGGGAAGAGGATGGCTTTGGGGGCAAGGTGACAAACAGGGCCAGCAATTCCTGTGGGACACAATAATTAAAAGCATCCAAACAGACGGAAGGGATTTTTCATGTGCCTTGCTCTGAAACGTCCAACACCAGATGCTATCATAAGCAAGGAGCCAGGACCATTCCAGAAGTCTTGTCTGATCCAGCAACTCTTACATCCAGCTAAAACAGAGGATGGTGATGGAAACTTCAGCACCATCAAGTCAGGACCAATGCACTGAGAGGTTGCACCTTCCAGAATTAATACACCAACTTGCCCATAAGGACAAAAGCCAGGTTGGCTCAGCCTGGGGGACGGGTCCTGCCCCTGCCCATCGGAGGACTCCTCTTGCTGCCCTGGTCATTTGTCCCAACCTAGGGCCACACCACCCACCACAGCCCAAAATGAGAGACTGTCTCTTGCTCTCCTTTTCCCCCCCTTCATTGCTACCAGATGTGCAAATACAGAGGCTGAACCCCAAGCAGCCCATATGCGCCCGTCACCCGCGAGGCTGCCACAGCACAGAGCTGTTAAAGCAGGTCCTTTCTCTTTTTTTTTTTTTTTATTCCAGCCCTCTGGGAGACAGCACCTTGCCTGCTGCCAAGAACACCCCCCTTCCCATTCATTTTGCATTTCAAGCTCATTACCAATTCCATTACTTTTAATTATTAATTCTACATATGGGATTTTTTCTTTAAATGATGCTCATAATGGCAACGGTTATGTGAAAAAGCAGAAATACTTGAAGAAAGGGAGCACAAGCCTTCCTCGACGTCAGCAGCATGCCTCATCCCTACCCGTATGGTTCAGTTTACAAGCTCATGTCAGAGCGCCAATTTCACACACAAACACAAAATAAAAGCAGGAACACAACTTTTGATCATCCTACATTGATGTTTACTCTTGTTTCCTGTAGCCCCAAGTGACAAATCTGTCCTTTGTATAGCAGAGGATTATTGTATTATTAACAAAGTCAACTGGACACACTTAAAACTCACGGCAGGTCTTTGGATTGGTGGCTTGTACCAAACTAAGGAATAATAATTAATAAGCAATTAGTTGTAAAACGATAAATATAAATTCAGAAACATTTTTTTTTTCTGAGCAGGAATGCTCAAAAGCAGGAGAATTTACAAGCAACTTTCTTACATATGAACATTTAGGCCAAGAAGGGAGATGTTGGAGAAGTCAGCCCCTCCGAACACAAGGGCTTTTGTTCCACCATTCTCTGAGCTCTGAAGTTTAATTTTTTTTTTTTTTTTTTTTCTTCATTTAACTTTGCTGGCCTGCCAGCTGGGTAGAAGCCAGAAGGGTTATCCAGTCAGACCTTACTGCGATATATTTACAATGGTAGTGCATCTAAGGTTTGTTTACTTCAGAATTAAAATTCAAATGGCTAGAACCATTTAAATAATTAAAGGGCAATCAGAAAATGCCATGAAACCAAACAAATCAGGAAGAGTCATGGAAACCATCAGTAATATTTAATTCAGAAATTCTCTTTGTTAGGGAACTTCGCTGAAAGAAAACAGCTGGATGTAGTTCAACCCTCTAAATTAAAAACAATCTAACAAGGTCTATAGGGATAACTCTTTCAGCTACATATTGGAGACCAGATTCACTTCTACCAAGTAAATGTAATAGCACTCAAAGCTAGAAAGGAAATTCCTCAGAACTGAGGTAGTTTCTAAGTATCAGCACATTTTCCAATTCCTCGCAAGGCAACTTAGCTATTTACAATCCATTTTTTCCCACACATAAATTTATAACCTTTTCAATTTTATGGTTCCATGATTTATTTTCTAAAGAAAAATAATCTAGCCAGAATATCCCTAACTCTACTAACATCATGTTTTAATAAATAACTGGCTACTTCTAGTAAAATTAAGCCTCCAGGATTGTTTATACCAGCCAAGAATACTCAGTCTTTATAGCTTTACAGAAATTTGGTGTGAAAATAAAGTTGAATATAATGCTGACCCTGAGCTAACATGTAATTAATGCTTCAATATAAAAATAGAAAATCATCCTTACAACACAATGGTGGAACAGAGCAAACCCTCTCTCTGGATTGCTCTCCTGGCCAGATCCCGCTGTCCAGCCAGACCTAAAGGCTACCTAAAGCGGGAGGAGACGTGCAGAATAATTTTAAGTCTTTCCTAAGACTTTGTTTTTCCCAAACGGTTTTAAAAATTATTTCATCTCTTTTCTTAAAAATATACATTTCTTTTATTAATGAGTTGCCATTCCCCACAACACTGTCCCAACTGCAAAAGCACAGGTAGAGAGGAGGGTGTCTCAGTCCCAAAAAGCTACAGTCGCTGGGCATCGGCTCCCAGGAGATCAAACACCCAAACTGAGGCGTCTTCAGCCCTGCCAGCTCCTGCTCCGATCTGCCCGCAGCAGCGCTACCGGGCACCGCCCGCCGGCTCCTTCCCTTCGCCGCCCATCAGAGAGGAAACAAAACTCTCACAAAAACAAACCCAACACCGCCCTACCTCCCCTCCCACGAAGCATTCCTTAAAAACAAACAAACAAACAGACAGTAATCCAGCATTCATCTAACAAATTTGCAGACAAGACACAAGTGTTGGCTTTTGGATCTGCAAGACGACAAGTTGCTTCCAATGGAACAAGTTTAATGCCTTATTCCCACGGGGATGCACGTTGGGAACTGACCTACAGGAGTTACAGCTAATTGCAAGGATCCCAGGGAACAAAAGACAACTCTTCTTAGTGTCTGCAGAACTGGAATTCTCTGTAGTCTCTTCCAATTTAACCAAGCCTCCTGTAAAGAAAGTAGAACCTGCTCCTGGAATTAATGCCCAATGCAAACAGGGCACTTGGCACACTGGCCAGCTCTGCCTCACCTTCTGTTTTGCCACATAATAAAGACAAATTACTTCCACTTCTTTCCAGATAAGGCAACTAACATAATGTGGATAAATGGGAAATTAACTACATGAAACGTGGTTTCTGCTTGTTGGGCAATTATTTTTTTTTCCCCCCATAAGATAACATGATAAATAAAACCTGCTTCTGTACAGATATTTCTCATTTCAGAAACACATACTTGTTACAGGCCAAGAGAAGACCCTGGGTTTTTTATGTTTTCATAAGAAATATGGTAAAAGAAAAAAAAACAAAACAAACCAAAAAACACCAAACAACAACAACAAAAAAGTGATAAAGACACAAATGCAGAGCTAACTACAGGCTTGTATATACATTTTTGTTATCCACCTCTAACATGGACTCTTGGTAAACGGGACAGACTGGTAGTTCCCATTCCTGTTATTCCCAGAAGAGCATGGGAAGAAAAAAATCATCAGTTATCTTAAAACCAGTGGCAACATAGTAAAAACTGTACACTGTTGTCCATTAACTTAAAAAGCAAAGTTCCTAGATGGTATAAAAGTGAAAGCAGGTGCCTTCTAACTTTGATAATAGAAGTCTTTCCCACCCCCCCTCCCCTACGCTGCACAATTATCTCCATTGTCTTTGCATGGCCAAGAACAAAACACTAAGGAGCAAGGCTGCTTGTGATAAACCGCTCCTGGTAGCGGCAGAAGTGTTCACATTCTTATCGCTCTTGTTGGAGTTCCCAGTGACTTCGGTGGCATTGAACTCAAACTCCGGGGAGCACTGCTGGAGCTCGCAGCCGCTGCCGCTCTCCTCTCCGCTGCTCTCCTCACCTGCAGGACACAAACACATGTGCTGTCCCCCTCTGCTGCCTGCAGCTCGAGGCAGCGGAGGAAGGTGGGGAAAGCAAGTGCCTGGATGTTTCAGCGGTTATAAGATGGAATCGTGGATCATCACTCCCATTCGTCTGGTGGATGAAAAGCTGGACGTGAGCTGGCAGCGTGCGCTCGCAGCCCAGAGGCCAAACGCTGACCAGAAGGTCAAGGGAGGTGATTCTGACCCTCTACTGTCATGAGAGCCCACTTGGAGTACTGTGTCCAGCTCTGGAGCCCCCAGCATAAGAAGGACATGGACCTGTTAGAGCAGGTCCACAGCAGGGGTTACAAAGATGATCAGGGGGCTGGAGCATCTCCCATGTGAGGACATCCTGAAAGACCTGGGAGTTGTTCAGCCCAAGGCTCCAGGAAGACCTTGCTGCAGCCTTTCAGTACTTAAATAGGGCTTATAAGAAAGGTGGGGATGGACTTTCTAACAGCGCCTGTCACAATAGGGAAGGGGCAATAGTTTTAAATGAAAAGAGGGTAGATTCAGAGTGGATACAAGGAAGAAATTTGTTTCACTGAGGGTGAAGAAGCACTGGCACAGGTTGCCCAAAAAGGCTTTAGATGCCCCTTTACTGGAAATATTCAAGGTCAGGTTGGATGGAGCTCTGAGCAACTCCATCTGCTTGAAGATGTCCCTGCTCATTGCAGGGGGGGTTGAACTACTAAGATCCCTTCTACTCCAAACTATTCTGATTCTATGGGAACAATCCTCCTTGCACAGCCTTCTGGAGATGCTGGTTCCCACCCTCTCTACTAACACGCTTACTCACCACTGAAGCTTAACCAGCTACCCCATGTTAGCATGAAATCCAATTAGAAAAAAGGAAAAAGCAAAAGCAAAAGGCAAACAACAGCAAACATACTTATGTCAATGAAGTCGACATCATTCCCGCTGTATGCATTCTTCAGCTTGTTGGTCATCACCCGTAAAGCCATGATTTGCCGGCGAATAACCATGTCTGGCTTGGTAATATCGACTTCTACCTCTGGGTTATTCACTTGACTTGCTAAGCCATTTCCAGTCACCGCAAAGTCGTACCTGAAAAGAAAATGTTCCTGCTGGTACCAGAGGTGCAGCTTGGTGGGGTTGTGGGTCAAAGGGTGACAGCATGGGAACTTGGCAATGCCATCTCTATTTACAGCCTGGGCAATAACCTGAGCCCAAGATGATTGTCCCACGTGCTAACCCTCATGAAGCCTTTCTCTGGCTTCTTACCCCATCTCCCCTCCCTGCAGCATGTGGAGTTAAACACTGTTTTCATATACCCTGTGCCACGAAGGCAGGAGAAAGACTATTTTCTCCCCAACTTGAAAAGAGCAGGAAGATCTGGGGTTTATAATAATGGCTTACAAGAGCATAAATCAGCTCGCTGCAGGCAACAGAGAAAAAACAAGCTGCTGAGATGCCCTGATACCCAGTTAGATGACACTTTTGGGAAGACAAACTTGGGGGCCATAGTTATCCCAGAGAAACCTATAGTAACTGTTGGAGGCAAGAGTGTTATTCTGGGTTTGCATAATGCAACTTAACCATCAATCTGAGGCATTAAATGTGTACTTCTCGCCACGCACAGTTCCCTTAATAACCCCAGCAGGAGAAACATCTGTGATGTTGAAGATGAGATAATGTAACCCCACCAAAGTAAAGAACAGCCAGGCTGCTCAGCCTGAGGAGGTGTGCGTGCTCAGGCCTGAACAAGTGTATGGCCTTTTGGTTTAGAAGAGAGACTGAGCAACAAAACCCACCAGAATACAGGTATTCTGTATCCTGAAGCAGGTATCTTATAGAGCAGGGATATGATGCTTTTTCCCTCCTCCAATTACCTGACTTTCATGAAAAATCACTCACAGAAGAAAATACTACCTTTCTCAGTTAGGATGCCAACATCAGTACCATGAGAGAGAAAAGTCTTTAGTGCAATCTACTGATCCTGGAGACCGGGCAGTGAGATAGAAGTATACATCTGATCAAACCCTCTCCTGTATGTGGGAGGGTTTATTATTGTTATTTGTTCTGTTACTACTTGTGATCAATATTATAGGCTTCAAAGAAGCCAGAGAGAGACCAATGTGTGGAAGCAGTATTCCTTTTTTAAAAGCAAAGCATTAGGCTGTAGTACAGTTGTCATAGAAGTATTCTACTGACTCACAGTTAAATGCTTAAACACACCAAGAGATGCATCTTCATCCCTGATGCCCATTATTACTAATCTCTACGACAATGTATTTTCTGTGCATACTAATATGCTTCTTTTCACATATACCAGCATACTTAGCCTCTTCTGTTATTAAGAGCCCAGTTACATGATCTAATGCTGTCTTATGTAAAAAAGCGTGAACTTCTAGATTATTGAAGCCACAGAGAAATTACAAGCAAAATAGCCTGCACAACCTTCATAGGATGCCCAGCCTCCCCCCTGCCTCCTTGCCCAGTGCTGCCAAGTGTCCATCTCCTCTCTATACTGGTGCTGGCCTTCATGCACACTGGGAAAAATCTGCTGTGAAAAGCCCTGTACAAGCTGCTGATAAACAAGTCCTCAGGGGCATTTCTTGCTGCAGAGACCCAAACCACCCTCCTGCCAAGTGAGGCAGAGTTTTAGGCACACAGAGAACAGTGCAAAATTTATGTGGTATGGCTCAGTTCTGTGCCCCAAAAATATCAAGGGCAAAAATTGCTATTACTTAGAAAAACTGCTGGAAAATCCTGCATGTTTTTTAATGGAACGTCTTGGATTTTGCTTATTTCCTCAGTAAGCAAACATAAAAAAAGAAACTTCTATTTCCAAAATAAAAGTTAAACAGTTACATAAACCATATGACAGTAAATATTTGGCTTATTCATGTGTTGGTAATTTCTTCCTTGCAAGAAATAAAAGTTAAAAAAATAGTTTTCTAACTATTCTTCAATAAAAAGCATGTGTGAAAACCACAGGACCCCTCATGCCATTGACCTCAGCAGCAGAAAAGGACCTTTCACAGGCTTCCATCTTCCCTGCGCTTGATCAACAAGGAACCCAGCAATAGCTCCAGGAACAGCAACTGGGGACACTTTGGCAACCAGCATCCCTACTCTATGGAGAGTTAACTGGGGGCAGCAGTATCGCCAAACCTGCTCTTGGCGCTCCCGTTCCAGCACTCGTTCTCATTGACAGTGCCTACAGACATCTTTTCATCGTTGCAAATGTTGCCAGGGAGAGATGACCAAAATTTTTTGGCTTGCTTCAGCTTCTCTTTCACATCAGTAACCTATTAAATAAAATAAAATAAAATAAAAAAAGAAACACAGGACATAATCCAGAATACCAAACGCTCATTAAAAGCAAAGCTGGAAAGGTATTTTCTATCACAACAGCCATGTATAGGCTAGATCTTCAGGCTGCATGTTTTGATGGTTGATGTACTTTTTTTAATACAAAATTAAACACTGCTCCTCAAACACATATTACTTATAAGCCAAGCCTTTAAACCAGGCGCTTTTCTGACATAGAAGCATTGAGGTAATTCATGTCTAGAGCCATGAGCAGATTACACCCCTTGGAGAGTTTAAGACAGCCAAGGAATATTAAGAAACCCTATAAATTACAAATGGAAAATTATACACGCTGCAGTACATGGGTGCGAGGTGCCTGCGTGGCATTGGCAGGACCAGGCACTCACCAATCGGTCCAAGCTCGTGCCAGCAGCGGTTGTTGGCCGCTCCTCTGGGTTGTAGGGTCTAAAACGAGCACTGAAACCACTGTCAGAGACGGAGCGAGCAGTCCGGCCCTGGGCAAGTGTTTTTGGCTGGCCACATCCCTGGAAAACCTATGAAAGAGAAGGAAAGATTTTTATGAAATGGGAGATCACAAAAGCCTCCTTTCTCCAGGCTCCAACCCTGTCCCCACCCAAAATAATACATCAGCTATATCCATAAATATATCTGTATATCTACTTGAAAGGGCATTAAAGACAAAAAAAACTATTGTTGAGAATAGAGAAATACATTGGGTAAATAAAGCCCAAGTGTCCTCTTGGCCCACTTACCTTCTGAGACACCTGCATGCTGTTCTCCTGCATGTTCATGATCGCATCTGAAATCTTCACATCAATGGGGTCCATGACCGACTCAATGTTGAAAGGACCCTCCAGCCTCTCTGCTACCAGAAGCATCGAATCTAAAATAAAGAGAGAAATGAAGGCTTTTAATGGAGGAGCTTCAAGAATAACAGATAGTAAGGATAACAGATTGCATACACAGACACTAACCACAACATTGCTTCTGACCAGCGCACTTCTCCAGGAAACATTTTGCTCCATTCTCAGAGTCTATCACTTCACTGGACACTTAAAGACTTCCAGCACCAAGCCACAGGCTCATATACATCAAAAAGCCACATTCAACGAGGAAGAACCGTCTCAGCCTGCCAACAGGCAGCCTGTAATCACCTCTTCCCCTTAGAGTAAGCATTACTAACACTCTCCACTCCATGCTCATTTATTAAAGGTTGTCTTGTGTCACTTGTTTTTCAAGACTGCTTTCAAAGCCACTGGCTTCCTCATGCCGGTCCTGAATGGAAGACACCGACGTGAAAGGGCCCAAGATGATCATCACCACCACATCTCCCTCACAGAAAGCTACAGGCTCTGCTGTGCCTGGGGAAGGCAATGGATTGCACCTTTTAGCGTTACATGGACAACCGGCATGAGGGAGACTGGAGAAGACCACGCTAAATGCTGTGCACTAATGATGTATTTGACACATCTCTAGACAAGGGGAAATAGAAGAATCCCTCAGCCAATACCAGGTCACTTCTCCTGTGCCAACATGCACGTCCTCATCAAATACCTCGTTAAATATAGAAGCTACTGAACATCCACTATTTCATTTACAAAATTATTATTGGCACTGAGGCATTCACTCTCTTGTTCTCCCCTAGAAGGTGCCTCCAGGTGCATGTTCGGTGCTAAGCACTCATCTCCTCTTGTCCACTGCAACCTTTATTTAACATTAGTTTTCACAGCAGTCCCTCAATCCCAAAACACCACATTTACTGGTCTCCCTCCTGCATCACTTCATGATGTTCTGCCACAAACTCATCATTTTCCAGTTGCATTAATTACTTAAATTTTTCCTAGCCTGCATGATATGGGAGGCCAAGGCACAATGGCCCTTCTGGCTCTGAGGAAACCCTCTCTCAGGGAGCATTGCCCTGCTCCCAAGGATACGCCTGTTCCTTTCTATTAAGAAGAAATGGGCATTTCACAGTCAGTCTATTAATTTCCCTTGAAAAGTGTTTCTCATTACATTCCTCCTAATCACAGAAGGTACTTCCCAATGGGCAGAAAACTTCCGTGGGCTCCAGCTACCTGTTAAAGCCCTATAAAGATATTCCACATACTGAACAATTTAGCAATAGATCTGCTTGAGTGCCCAAGTCATGGTAAACTACACTAGAAAAAAACAAACCCCACACAAACTGATGACAAGTATACAATTAAGCTACTTGTACATTTAAATTAATGAACAATAAATATTAATAATAATATATCATAATAATAAAAAGTCCAACACCAAACCTCCCACACGAACTGCAGATGCCTTCCTAGCTTGTAAATCCACTTTTTAAAGACAACGCAACATTCTAAAGATTTCCTAGGTTAAAGGTCTATCAGTTGACTAACTCATCCTAAAAAATAAGTCAGCCAATACTCATGCAGCTCCAGCAAGATGCTGCTGTTTAGGGAGTGAACCCCAGGAGGAACTGGAGCCCCCAGAAAAGCTCCTTACCCCATAGGCACACACCACCAGCATCAATGACAGAGCTGTTGCAGAGCATGGCTGGAATTTAACCATCAGGGACTACAAACAGGTCTGAACTAAATGCAATTTTTTAAGGGGGGGGCGGGGGGAGGAGAAGAAGGAAAAAAAAAAGGTGGGGGGACACGGACAGAGAAAAAAAAAAGAAGGTAATAACAAACGAAACAAAGAGTCTTAGACTGTATTGTGGTGGGCTCCAATAAAGTGATGCTTCAAATCTCTGAGTAATGACTGCTAGCATGAATATACCATTGTGCCGGAGGGGAGAAAAATGCTTTTGATGTGCTACCAAATGGAGACTTTTGTAAACAAGTGGAGCACAACTTAAATGTGTTCATCATTGTCAAAGCTTTTGGGGTTTTTCACGCGCATAAAGAACATCCCCGTGCAGTCTGCAGGAAGTTGTTCATTGCAAATAAAAATATTATGAATAGAGATAATAAAACACACAAAATGCATAGGTTGGGGTTTTTTAATAATTAAAAAAAAAAAAAAAGGAAAAAGAAAAAAAAAAAAAAAAGAAAAAACCCCATCCAATTTTGAAACAATTAAATTCTCAAATGGCAAGGAAAAGCCCGCAAAAAAAAAAAGGTTTTTTAAAGGACTGAAAGGAAACATAAACCCCAATTCTTCTGGCTGTTTGGCGTCTTTGTAAACTTTGAGCCGGGCAGGCCATCCACAAGACCATGGGAATGTAGAGCGAATTGGGCCCTTTGTTCGCAGGGGTGCCATGGCGTTACATGTATCACAGCCCAGGAATGCAGCCTCCGCTTTGACTGCCGAGAGAGAAAATGCAGTTGGCCTCCAGCAGAGCTGCCAAAGCTGGCGAGAAAAGATAAGGAAAGTAATAATTGCCCTTGGAAAATATATTCAACTGGAGCTCTTCAGGAGCTGGGATTGATAGTGGCAAGGAACACTAAATGAAATAAACTTTCTTTAAGAGGGAAAGAAGAAAAAAAAAGGGGGGAAAAAAGAAAGGGGTGTCAGGGTGTGCTGGGGCTCTACCTCATCCACAGTTTTGATTTTGGGACATCTTGCAAAATTTTACCTCCCACGAGGAGGTGGCTGGTGTCCCGACCAGCAGTCCTGGTGAGCAGCGATTCCCTCTGACAGCCACGTTTGACTTTAATAAGGTTGGCTGGGGTTCAAGCACTGCACATCAAGAGGGAAGGTGTGCTGCACTCACACCAGGAATGAAGGCTTCAGTTAACACATTTCCCCAAAAGATTTTCCATTGTTGGGAGAGAGGAGTTGATTATAAACATCAACTATTTTGCCCCAGCTCTAGTGCAAAATAATTGATACTTATAAGCCAGGGTGAGGTGGCTCAAATCTGCTTCAAAAAAAAAAAAAAAAAAAAAAAAAAAAAGTCTGGCAGAGGGAAAAAAGTACCCTGGCCATTTATTAAAAACACAC